>BIMT01000005.1:0-281685 GCA_005406065.1 Metschnikowia sp. JCM 33374 | reverse complement strand
CCATGTCTTAAGGAGCGTCGAGAGAATAAACGACATCTTCAACGCCTTGTTGTAGTATTTCTTTGTGTGGGGGGTCTTACCCTCATCGTCATCCTCAAAAAGAGTGAACACAGACATCAAACAGTCCAAATCTACACCGTTACGCAAAAAAAGTCGCGAGTGCGGTGTATCGAGGAGCGATAAGAGGGTCGGGATACAGGCCACTGAGATGTCCACCGACCCATTGATGATCAAATTAAGTAGGAGCCGTATTCCACCGCCATGGAACACTATGTCGGGGTTTAGTACGGCGATCTCGGCAATTGTCTCGATACACATACGCGTGAAGCTGTATGCCTCTTGCGAGGCAAGTTGGTCGTGTTCAGGCGCCTGCGCCTCGTCGTGCTCGTGCTCTATATACGCCACCAAGGCTTTTATGATGCCTATGGATAAGTAGTTGACGCCGGTGGGGATATTTACAAACTCACGCACGAGTTTCAACGCCTGTTCCTTCTCAAGTAGCGGGGTCGGGGTCAGGAGCGATACGATGACAAAAATGAGAATCTTCAGTTGCACAAGATGTAAAAGTGCGTCGGACGTGGCCAGCGCATGTCGGAGCACACGGTAAGCGGCCGCTCTCACCTGTGAGCGGGTGTCCCAAAGCATAAACTGGACCTTGGCCACCACATTCTCTATAACGATTTCTTCTTTTAACGATGGATGTGCACATAAAAGCGGCACGAGCTGGTTGCATTTGTGGATGAGCCCGTTTAAGTCATCGCGGTCTTTGGGCGAAATGCTCTGTAGTATATCGGAGAACTCCCACGTGGCTTTTTCCCAGTTACTTGTGTGGTGGTTGCCCGGGGCCCGGGAGACATTATCGTTATAACCGTCGCCATTCTTTTGCAGATGGTCATCGTCGGCATTGCCAGAATAACCTTCCGGGGCAAAATCTAGTGCTAGCCGTATGTGCTGGGAGTTCTCTATGGGGCTGATATTGAGGCTGTCGATGGTGTAGGACCGAGCTCGGGCGGCCACTGGATCGATGGAGAGGATTCCAAGCCCTGCGACTTTGTCGGGACCGGGCGGCTTGCGGGCAGGTCCTAAGACCGTTGGAGGGTCTGAGCCGCGGCTCTTGGGACTCATTTTACGCCGGGATGAAGTTTCCGTATGTTTGGAAATGGCTGGGGTGTGTTAGGATAGCTTTGGTGGAGCCGACTTTTGGTGTCTTCAGAGCGGGTAAACAATATAATGTATGCGGTCTTAAAGTGTGGGTCACGTGAGCTTATCCGAGGTCAGACGCGATGCAGACCGGAGAAAAATGGAGATAAAGAGGGAGAAACGGAGAGGTTTTTATGGCGGGCTGACGATGTTTATGGCTACGTTGATGTATATTTTCAGCTGGGTGGGATTTACTTTAGTTTTTTATTTTTATTTTTTTTTTTTTTTTTAATGGGGCTGTTTTTTTTGAATTGTTGGAAATAGATAAACGTCATCGCGAATGTAGTCGACTCTCAATCCGTGAAAATGTATCTACATGAAGAACGAAAAGACAGACGACAATACATCTTTTGATATGTGGCATGATGGAATGTGCCCTGAATGAAGTGAGGTACTCGTTTTCCAGGGCCTTCCACCAGGAGTCCCGTTCCCCCGGGGTATGTAGAGGTGAGGGCTATTGACAGGGAAACAGTGAACCCCCGCGAGATGCATCCCAAAGTGCTCCCCCGTTACTATGCACCCGCTAATATGTTCCATATGGGGACATCTTTGATTTTTTATCTTATTTTTTAACTTTATTCTTTTTTGGATATTCAGAGAGGATTCTTTGTTGAGGACACCTCAGTGGTAAGATTTTCCTCCTTAATAGAACAATATCACGATGGAAAAGTTCGTGAAAATGGTGCCCATATAGTATCGGATACTATTTTTTGGTTCTCAATCTATCATCACTGAAATACACACATATTAGCCAGGCGGCTTTAAAGATCCCGCCAAATTGACTGCCTTAGAAATTACTGAAATGGCCCTGGCACACTGAGATGGCACATTGAGATGAGCATTCTGGTGTATTTTCTCACACTGGCCGATACTAGTCGGTCTACGTGAATGAGCTATTTTCCTCTCCTGTCTCGGTGTTTAACCCTGCACTTTCGGTGTCTGTTGGCCGCTTTATCGTGAGTATGCCGTTATGTCATAAATTACCCGCCCTTCTTCCTGTTCGATAAGGGGAAAAGCGTGTATTACCTCAAATAGTGAATGGATTATTATTAAATTGCGTTTACTAGGTTTACCTATGACGGAACTTTCATTTCGCAGACTTCTATTTTATTTCTCATTAAATGAATAAAGTATTTTTTTTTTCCATATCAAGAGCATGCTTCTGTATCTTCCTCGTTTTTTTTTTTTATTTGGTTTTCTCAAAAGTACTCCTCACTTTATTTAATTTACATTGTTTTTAGCGTTTGTTGAAAAGATTCAATTTGGAAAATACGCTGAAAATTGAAGAATCCAGGAATAAACTTTCGATCATTAATGCTTCATCTAAAGTCTATCTAGAAAAAGCAAGGGTACACAGCCAGCTAATATTCAGTATATATGGCACTTTTATTCGAATTTGGGTAGGTAACAAATAAATCCCGATCAATCGGGTGAATTCCGCGGGGTATTGGTCGACGTTAGCCGGCAAGGACCACTTTTCAAAGATCCTCCCACTCGAACTTTTGCATAAAATCCCGAGAAATTCAAAATACGACGGTTTCGATATACACATAAGAAGATAGGCTGTGTATAGGAAATGCAAAATGCACATTATTATTTTTCTGGGGTGGTTATTTCTCACTGAGAAGAGGTAAAAATAAGCGAACAAAACACTAAACACGTTTACCAACCCCCCAGAACACGGTTTACCTAAACACCTTTTTGTTTTCGGGATACTTTATCAATCAAGAGAGCTAACCGGTGTTTGATTCAAAGAGCGGTGTGATTGAAAAAAAGAGGTTCAATCAAAAATCGTGGCATTCCCGAAGTTTTTTTTTCGACTTTGCGCATGGACGGAAGGTTATAGCGAGCCCCGCCTCGCTTAAACATACGCCAATAAAAGAAGTCCCCCGCCAATCACCAGAGAAAAAGGAGAGTGGCGTCCTATAATACGAATTGTTTCTTTAAAAAAAAAACGTTGTGATCTGGTGGAAACATCAAATAAAACCAAAAAATCATATGTGCAAGTCATGGTGTAGTCTTGAACCAACATATCTTTGGGATAAAAGAATTTATCTAGGAACACTTCATTCCATTCTTTCGGGTGGGGTGAATGAAGTTGAATAAAATCGAGAAAAAGAACGATTGTCATCTTAGAACACTCAAGGAACACAGCTAGTTTGAATACCTGATCTAGTGTTCCAACTATTCATGAGATTTTCACCTGCGACTATGGGCTTTGGCAAAGGCTGGAGGTATAATTGATTCGAAGTAATGCAGTAGCCAATACATGGATGATACCATCACAAGTGTCTTGCACCATTCTGTTTGTTGTGGAAACCGGTGTGCATTTACGTAATAAATGTATAACGGCAATACCTCAAACCATGGAAAGTCGACGTGATTGTGTGGTAACTGGTCGGTCTACACCGAATCCATGACCAGAAATCTTCCAATACACCAGCTGTTCCATTTTACATATACGTAAAGTCGCCTTTATTTTGCACAGGAGCGATAAAGTAGTATGACAAATAGAAGGCCTTGAATACAACCCTAAGACTGGCATGGTCTTTGAGTTATTCTTTGGCAGACTCTTGGTATTTTTTGTATAGCGATCGATGGCAACGCAGATAGAGATAATTACGAAAACAAGACCGACCAAGAATATAGAGTATACCGGTTAACAGCAAAGGCGCTAGGAGACCATCACCCTCTTAAAGATAAGAATATTTGGTGACCAACAAATAGACGAGGAGAAAGTTATAAAGAGAAAATATAAGGAACGAAAAATATATAGAACGAAAAATATAGAGAACGCTGGACCGAATAACGTAGGGGATATGCAGAAAAATACTATTGAATTCCCCGAAAAATGAAGCATTGAGACCAAGCGGATCTGCTCCGCGGACAACCATACATGTGTAACACGGCGATATATGCCACACTATTGTGTCTTATCTCTTTTGCGGCGGCACCTTCTCCAGATACCGGACGGGGGAAATGTTTCACAGTCATCGATTGGACAGCTTCCAATTACGAAGACGCATCCTCCCCATGCAGCACGTGCTAATGCGGGAGGGGAATTATGGATCCACGGGCACGCCTTGAGGTTGAAGCCCCCTCCCTCATTGGCCCCACCGGCCCCTTGCCTCCAGCAACTCCCCTCTCGTAAACATCGAGTGCTTTATTCGGCCGTAACGCCCAAAACAACTAGGGATTTTCTCTGCCAGTAGATGAAAACTGCAGAAATGTCTTTCTAATATGGCCAATGGAATCTCGTCATTCTGTGGTTAGATCTCTTGTGTGTTTTTGTTGGTATGCATATGGTTCTACATGGTATTGCAATTATATGCCGTACATACAGCTGGTGTCGCGGGGGCCAATTGAATTACCCCGTAGCCGAGATTGCCGAAATGACGGCCAGCGGAAACAGGAGGTGAGACAAAGAAATAAACCAGCAGGCGACTATCACATCCATAGGATTGGCCCTTCAAACAACCATATATTGTACCTCTTTCAAAATCTACCATAAGAAACTGGATTTTTCTGCACCACGTCTTAAAGATACCCTAAAACTGTGGTGGGCCCCACACTTGCCGAAAGCCGCTGATTTTGGTCACGTGAGTATGCATGATCGGGATCGGGATTTTCCTTTTGGCTTTTCTCTCGATCGCCGCCCCAACTTATCAGCGGCACTGCGCACTCCGTATGCACACCGGTCAGGCCCCACGCATGGCATGCTGTCGCATTTAGCAAACAAAAGGTATTTCCCGACTGTGCGATAATGCAACGCCGTGACCACACTTGGAAGGCCTGCGTGGACAATTTCTTACAATTTCTTTCAATTTCTTGGCTTTCTGTACGAGGAAATAATGCTGACAAAGACGAGAGATATTTTTGGCTTCTCCTGCAAACATCATTCCACCATACTTATTGTTTCAGGAACCAATTGATTTTCTTCTTGTTGGTACTATCTCTTTTTCTTGTATTTTTTTTGTTACAGAAAAATTATATCCAACTCCTGGAATCATTGTTGAACAAAAAAATCAAGTCTAATTCGCTACGACGGACGTGAAGAGTGAGCGTCATACATTTGTTCCGTGCCCGCATCAAAATAAGCCTCAGCCTTCCTTCCCTTTTAATTCATCTATTTTTTTTTGTGCCCTTGTATCCTTACTTTCTTTCCGCCAATTCTTTCCGCAACTTGTATCCCTATTCTTTCTTTCTTTCTTTGTACGACTTTTCTTTTCAATATTTCCCTTTCCCTTGATTCTTCAATTCTACTCAAAATTAAACACTTGCTGTGTTGTTATTAGTTGTCTATTTTTGCTTGCATGAGAACGTGACTCCACCTTTTTTATTTTTTTATTTTGCTACCCGCTGACACCTACTCCTCAGTTCTCTCGCACACGGTTATCGGGCACACGGTCCAAAAACGAATAAAAAAGAAAAATCGCAGTGACCCTCCATATACCTCCGTGCGTCCGCGTTCCTCTACCAATCCTCGCTCACCTGACCCTGCTGATACTGTCTCCGAACAAATACACTACGCTTTAAACCGGCAGATATCCGTCACGTTTTTATTTCCTTGAATATTCGTCCTCATTTGAATTATTCTTCATTGTCCCCATCTCTTCTATCTTGGGAATTCTTTTAAAGCCAGAATATAGATTGTGTTTGGTTTCTATCCAAGTCTGACATTCAAAAATTAGAGAGCTTGAAAGCCTAAGCCCCTGCTGACCAAAGCAAAAAAAAAAAGCACCCAAGCACTTCCTTTACTCCCGCAATAGTTTCTCAAACCTAAGCTGTCATAAGAAGCTCAAATATCACACAAATGTCTCCTCTTCATAACAATAACCCGGAGTCCTCAGCCCCGGCCCCAGCCCTGACTACTGCCCCGAACATGAACACAGCCACGGCCAGTGCACCTTCTTCCCCTGGTGCTCCTGGCACTGGTTCCTCTTCTGGAAGCCATGGCACGGGCAAAAGACGCTTGTCATTATTCTCTTTCGGACTTGGCTCTTCAGCCTCTCCATCCTCGGGATCTTCTAAAAACAAGGCTTTGCCCAACATTTCCACGTCTCCATCGAGCTATAACAATTCCCCCCTTCACAATAACAATCAATCCACCAATAACACAAACAGATCACCATTGGTTAAATCTCCCTCGTCGTCTATGGTGCCAAGGGGCAACCTGCAGAGTTCTCCCGTGATATCTCCCGTTCTGGAGACTGACAGCTTATCTGAGAATCCTGGATCTCATATTTTCGAACGGTCCGTTCAAGATATGACGGGCCTGGTTAAACATGAAGATTATATCCCACCCGCATTAGATGCAACTGCGCTGATCTTATCGGATTCCTCCACTGACTTGGATAACGTCGAAATGGTGTATTCCTCTCGGAGAAATTCATCCGTAATTGGATTGAATATGGCCTTGGGCAGACCTTACACGCCTCTGCGTAAGAACAGTGTGTACTCTGTCTCACATTTTAATAACGGGAACAATGCAACCGCAAACAGTCCTGTTCATGTAACTTCGCTGTCTTCGTTGAATTACCTGGCTTTCGGCGGAAATAACAACTTCCAATCGACCACTCAGCCATCGTCTAATCAAAATCAACAAAACCCCCAGTCTCCGGTTTCTCCTCCCAAATTGATGAGTTCGAGATCGTCTGTATCGTTTTACTCCTACGCCGATATGATCAACAACGACGAATTCTCTCGCCGCCCTTCTCTCATGCATGCGTATAGCCATGGGTTTGTTCCGACCGTTAGTCGCAAGATGAGTGTGGCATCCAACCACTCTGCTGCATCAAATATTCCAAATTCTAATGGTTCTCGCAGTGGCAATGAGTTCAACAACAAATTTCCCAGAAAGAACCCTCAGCCCATGGCGTCTCCCTCCGAGTCACAATCTCAATTATCAAAGCAATTCAAGGATCGCCTGAAACCAGCACAATCTAAAGCTGGCGAGAAATTGGGCGAGGATGCCCCTCTAAAGAAGTTTCTCATTAGTCCCGAGTCTTCTGATTCTGAAGACCAAGAAATCTTTCACCCTGCTGCGTCTTTCTCCAAGCCCCCCTGTAGAAGAAAGTCGATTGCGTCTAATAGTTCTTATGCACACTCTGTGTTGGATAATGACAGCTTTGTTTCTAGTTCAGTGGGAGATTGTATTAGGCAATGTACTACTGAAATCGAGAATAATTAGAGTATGATTCACCCCGATAGAGTGTTGTTTCAAAACACCCTGGGTATGTTCTAGGATTCTTTGGACTTCTTTGTGTTAATGTTCAAAGTCTCGGTTTGACCCTGCGTCTAATTGACCATTCTCCGGCTTGGTAAAGTCGCTGCAACGGTGACCACGATTGGGTGGCATGAAATCCCTTAACGACTGGAAGGGATATATAAAAAAAGGTTCGGTATGTGTCAATGTCTCGTTTATGTCTTAGTCTATTGTATTTATATTTAGTTACGTTTTGAAGACTATTTGTAAGAATGCAGCTGGGACCTTTTACACAGGCACTGGGCCGTGTAACCCCCGAAGAAATAAACCCATTACTCCGCCAAATAGTTTTTACGGTTGGCAGTTCTGATGAATCTCTTCACCTTCCATTCAATGTCGGCATCCTTGTTGTCGATCAAGCCCAATTTCAACTCAAAAAGACGCATTTCAAACCGCGGGCCAACTTCACTAAGTTCAACACCATCCTTGGTCTGAATGTATACGTGGTGTCTGACACTGATAAAGTCTTCGTTATTGATGAAGGTGATGACTCTGGAGCTGTCCTTTTTGGCTCCTGGAGGGAATAAGTGCTTGAGGATTTTGACCACACGCTGGCCCAATGCAGTAGTGAAGTTTTCGAATATCAAGTGAGGGTACACTTCGGAGATGTTACCCATGTTGGGGAGATCGTGTCTCAATTTGACATTGTGCAATGTGAAAATGGCGGAGGGCCCGTGGGGGAAGTGCGATACCGTCAAAGACGTGGGCACACCTCTGTGTTCGTGAAGAACAATCAAATCGTTGATGGCAGCCTTGGCACACGACTTGACGAGCTCAGGAATCACGTAGTTACCTCTATTTAGCTTCAAGGAGTTGGGAAACATCAACTTGATTTCCTTGGAAAACTGTAGCAACCTCACCGATGGGTTTCTCGATGTGGTGACAATGATTCTGGGGTCGTTGACTCCCGACAATGCCAGGTACTCGTCATCGATGTCCACCTGTTCGCTCTCGTCAAATCTGAAGTTTTTGTGGAGTTCCGTGTCTTCACTGAGCTCTTTGGAAAGCGCCTTTCCAGACGCCAACGCGGCCTTCAACTTCTGTCTTTTTTCAAGCTGGGCCGTCTCTTGCAACTCCAAAGCCTTCTTGTATAAGTACTCTCTTCTTTCTCTGGCTTGTCTTCGGATCATTGTGTGTTATGTTTGTGTGGAGATGCCTTGGTATTTTGGGTTGGGATATATTTTTTCCTTTTTTCCCTCACGTAATTTCTTGAGATGCTCTTCACGTTTGTGCTGTGTGCAGTACACACACCTCAGGCGAGAGTGCGAATGGAAGGTCCAGGTCAAGGAATAAAATAGGAATCAATGAAATGATAAAAACCTGGAACTTTTGACATTTTGTTTTAAAAAAAACAAAATTGCAATCGGAAAAGACCAAAGAAAAAAAAAAGCAAAAAAACCTTGGGACCTAAAGTTCTGGTAGCGGTTGTGGCGTAGAAGAATGTCTATCCAGGACTCTAATCGCCTCATTCACCAATCATCTCATGTAAATTCTAGAAGATCAAAGTGGAGTAATTTTCCAAGAATGAGGTGGCTTTCCGAAAAGGAAGAGGTTTCCGAAAATAAGTGGTCTTCATAAACTAGCCTAATGGTTGCGGCTCATGGACCTCATTTCGTGAATCTCGTGAATCTCCTCGGGAAGTTTTGTGGGGGCTGGAAATAATGAGTGTTTGCGATACTCATGAGCTTTCCGTGAGATTGTTCTCCGTAACCGTCCCGGTAACCCACCACTGGCCGCATCGTTGAAAGATGTGGAAGTAGGCTCCTTACTAAGCGTTCCAGCTTGCTGGGAGGCGTGGTTTTCTTGAAGTATATCTCTTTTCTGCATATCTGCGTCGGGCAACATGATGGCCCTATCCAAAGAGTAAGGAAGACCTCTATGCCTTCCTCTGATCATCATGGCCACCATCACCAACTTAGAAAGCGTGGTGAATCTGTAGGAAAAAGACTGGTCCACGTCTGGGTAGCCGAGTGAAAGTCCCACCGTACCGTACGCACTGATGATCTCAAAGAGAATCGTAAATACCGTGAACCTCATATCTCCAGTTTCAATCTTGCTACCCTCTGCGATACAGATGATGAAAAGCCCAAGAAAGACAAACCATAAATCAAACGACAACTGGTTCCGCAAATGTGTACCAATGAAACTCTTGGGGGTGCTCTCGATATCGTGCCCGGCATCATCGCCCTTAAGATAGACTCCCAAAGACTGTTCTTCATAAACATTTGTTCTTCTGATGGAAATGGCCAAGGGAAGAACCGAGATATACATCATGATCATGTAACTCACCTGTACCGCTGGGTGAAGCTGGGACAAATCAACTACGGTAAAGCCTGCCGTTCTGGTACTGAAGGCCTGGAACAATCCGTCCAATATACGGAACCCCAAGGGAATGCCCTCCAAATAGTCACTCTTCAAATCGAGAATAATGAATAATACCAAGTCAGTGGCATTGAGCACAATCAAGATGAAAAACAACCACCATGTGGGAATGGAAGGGAAAAGTAACGTGAAACAACGTCTGGGGTGGTCGAGCAAAAACCCAAGCGATTCCTTATATTGAGACAAGGGTCTGGCCGTTTTGAACATCACCCAGATGATAAACCGGAGAAAGATGGGGAACCCCGTGTTTCCAATGACAATGAAGAAACTGGAGATCACCAACATGTACACGTTTCTGCTGTATGTCATCATTGAGTTGGGCGTCAAGGTCAACCCCAAATCGTTAAACACCGACTGTGCAGTGAAGAAACCCCACCAGGTGGGGGAGATTCCAAAATCTCGCATGGCTTGGGCGTACCCGGTTGCCACCTTGATGAACCCAACGTAAAGACAAAAGGCAATCACGTGGAACCCAAGGTAGAAGCCAAAATTGATCTTGATCAAAAGCTTGATGGCACGATATTCGACTCCACCAAGCTCCTCCTTTTGTTCTTCTGTCAAGTGCACAAACGTCGAGTTTCTGCCGATTTTGGGGGTCCACGAAAGGTAGTTTGTACTCATGACTTTGGTGAGTGGAGAGCCGTTTGAGTCCAAGTCGTCTTCTTCGTCGTCGTAATCTTCGTCGTCATCGGCCTCGGCGTCGTTTCCCAGAGCTATACTATGGTCCGTCATGGTCCGAGTGTGCAACTTAGTCACCCCCGGCGTACGCCACTTCCGCAAGCGGCGGCGGCCCTGGTTCCGTGCCTGTCTTTTCTGGCGGTCGATTGTTGGTTCCTGGGCAAACTTAGTTTTAAGGTTGTCTCCGTGGGAGTCCTGAAAAAGCGATTTTTTGGGTGCTTCCTTCTCCAGAAGTTCCTCATCAGTGTCCGCATTCACGTGTTCTTCCTCGTGGTGCGACGAGTTACAGGAGATAATGCTGCCGTCATCGTGGGCTTCGTCGGCGGCAGAGTTGATGGAGATTTCCTCGGCGGTTTCGTCGTTTGCGTCGGTCAAGGCAGTTTCATCGTGCATTTCACTGTCAATGGAGTCGTTATCGTTGTCTTGGTCGATTTCCATAGACATGGTGCGCTTGCGTCCGGTGTTGTTGGAGATGGTCTTCTTCAAAGCGTCCCAGCGGGTTTTACTCTTGCTACGTCTGCCCATGCGCCACTTTCCCGTCCGCCGCGACGAGGGGAAGTGCAAGTGATGGGTACGTGTGGTGAAGATGGGGGTGTTTAGGTCCCGCTCGATCTCTTTGGGCGACTTAATCACCAATACGTCGCCATCTAGTCCACTATCTCTACGCTTGTGCTTCTGGAGAAGCGCAATCGACTTATACATGTCGGAAGGGTCGATTTCCTGGGTTCTTTTGGATGGTTTGGGCAAGTCGGCAAACTTTATACCGTCTAGGGGCGGCGCGTTGGCCGGAGAAGTGGGAGATAATGCAGTGGGGTCATTTTGGGGGACGTAGTCGCCGATGTCGTCAGTTTCGTCGGATTTATTTTCGACATTTTCGACATCCTCGACGTCCTCGCCGTCGCTGGGTTCCTTGTAAATGGTTTGGCCCAGCTCAATGCCACTGCTGGTCATTTTAGACTGTTCTGAGGACGACAGTTGTGATGGGCCCTGGGGCCCTAGTAAAGGGTTGGCAACAGCAGCCGCCGAAGTATTTGCTTTTTGGGGCATGTTGGCATCCCCGAGCTTGTCGGAGGTACGTGAGCGGCTAATGCCGCCTGGAGCAGACCCTAACCCCAGGTTGTTCATGGTGTTTGCAGCCGTGCGGTCGGTGGATCTAGTGCGGGCAGCAAGCGTGGCATTTCTGCGCATTTTGTAGTTCAACTTGGAAGATTCTTTGATATCGTCAAAGTAGCGTTCAAACCAGTAGAGACGCACAAACAAAACCAGGCCATGGATGAAGATGGGCGTGGTTAGGGTGGCGGTGATGTACACGATAATCTGCTGGGAAAGCTTAAGTTCGTTCAAGTTGATGGTATTCAATCCGGCTTGCGTGCAAGAGCCCGCCATAAGGAACAAGATGTCGATAAAACGGAACCCCGTGAGCGGGTACACAATCACCGATGTGAGGAACGTCATGAACAAGATATACGTGTAATGGGCCGCCCGGAAGTTGGGGATGACCTTCACCACATAGGGATATAAGGCCAGGGTGAAAATGTGGATGTGGTCACGGATGGCGGTTCCGTGGGACCGGTCGGGCGGCAACACGCGGTCAACTGTCCGTCGGAGGGATTCCCGGAGGTTTTTGATGATGGCCATTGGTGGGAAGGGTAACGTGGAGAAAAATGGCTCCTTCTATACGTGCAGCTGTATAATTAGCAATGGGTGCGAGTTTTGGGCCGTGTGTGCTGGGGCCGGGTGAGGTGAGTGAGGGCCAAGTGGAGTTTTCTGTAGCTGGAGAGCCAAAGGAAAAGATGTAAAAAGAATCGAATAAAAAACTAAAAAAAGAGGCAAGAGACTAACAAGGAAACCCTCTGGTGCTTCTGTGATGTGCACAAAATCTATTATTTGTTCCTAAGCCAAAACGGGCTCAAGAAGGGTATATGGAAAGTAGTGGGTGTTGTATTGGGTTTGCTTGGCGGCGTGGAGACGGTAGCATTAATGGTTCGAAGCGCGCGATGGCGCTGTATTCTATAGACATGAAGCTGATGGGGCCACGCGCACGTGAAGAACGGCGGAAAAAAGAACGATTACAGCAACCTTAGTTAACGTCTATTAGAACAAAAACAAAAAAAGAAGGGTTATAAAATTTGAGGAGAATTTGATTTTAACGATTCTTCCAAACTTTTCCAGTCTGGATGAACATAGATGAAGAGAACGTAATAATTTGGGGCAGATACTGAGGAATTAGTACTTCTAACATTTTCCGGAAATGCACCCATGCCACATGGGGTGCGCTTAACCGGTGGCACATGCTTTTTTTAGACGGTTTTCGCGGGAAAAAACTTGTACAAGGGAAGTGAAGATTTTTCAAAAAGAGAAGATTACGTTAAAACAACGCCTTCTTTCTGGGGGTTTTATTTGAAATTTGGATTTATCGTGAGAAATCGCTCTGGGGAGTGGCGGCACACTGGTCCAGGGATAATCGAGGAACTAGGAACCCGTCAATACGGTCTCATTCTTTTGGGAAGCATGTGCCTACGTACTACTGACGGACGATTGCAGCGGGGTGTTTCTGTTATCATTAGTTCTCTATATTTCACATTGTCAGAGTCTTTTAGTATTCTACTACCATAGTCAACGAACAAACTAATCTACAAGCGTTGACGCACAACGCACTCTTTATGACACAGCGGAATTGGATTGTTCTAGGATGTGCCATAGCCGGGCCAATGGTGCACTCTAATATATCACCCCCCTCCGTACATGTTCATGGTGAATGCGTGAAACAATTTGAACTTCGTGAGCCCAAGTGACGTGTTAGAGACTGGATTGGATAAATTGTAGAGAATTTATTGTCCTGGTATAACCCTGCACCCAACTCGGCAATACACTCGACAAGGGTCGAATTTTCCATCATAAAACGTTTATATCAAAGGGTCTTCTTGCTGGTCCTAGATTTCTCGTTTAGGTAAGTATAAGCGTCTAATGGAGCCCGGGCCCATATTCCGTTGCATTTCGTGGCCGTCACATTACGGTTGTTTCTGGATATTCTCCTAGTGCATGTGTGATTGATGTGCTGTGTAGTAAGCCACAATCTGGCTCTCTAGTGAACCCAACACAAGGTCTGGGGCATTATTTATCTGGCAAGATTGTCATGGTTGTAAGCACGGTCTGGTGAGATTTTTGTGTGTTTGAATCTTTGCAAGTAAGATGATACCATTCTAAAGCTAATGGTTGTAATTAATAATCCATATAGCTGGAAGTAAAACTCCCGTGGTTTTTAGGTGCTTTGACTACAGTGTGCTGATTTTCAACCGACCGACGTGTTCTTTCAATCAAAAGAAGTTTGGCAGTCGTCCCTCTTATTGGGTTCATTTTGATAATTGGGCCTCCAGATCAAAAAAAAATTTCAAAGAGGTAGGCATTTCTATCGGAGAACTAAGTTAAAGATACGCCTACATCAGAGCATTTTATTGGCTCTTCTGACACCAGCAAGTTTATCTTAACCTGGTCACCACCTTGACATTTCTTCGTGGAGACCGCTTCGTCAAATTACAATTGAAAGATCAGGATTGGAAAATTGGTCCGGTAAGTGCTTTTTCGATGATCCAAGCATTTTTGAATAACACTATGGTGCGAACGTAGATTATTGGATGACAAACCTGGTATTCCTGAAAACGCCACATTATTCAAGTTTCTTTTCACGGGTAGTCATAAGGATTTTGAAAATAGTAAATTTTCTCTGGTCGATAGAGTAAAGAACTATTAAATTTCTCTTTGATTATTCAAAAATATAATTGCAAGTTTATATTTTCGCGAGACATTCAGTCAAATTAAAAATATTGCGTACTTTTTCAAAAGGCATAAACATATTTCTCTTTCAATAAAAAGAAAAACCAAGACAAAAATAACGAAAGAATTCAAATTCCAGAAAAATGGCCAAAACAATTCTCTCCCCAAAACCACCGGGTTTCAAATCCCTAAAGTACAACTATAAAATCCTTTTTCCGAGTTCTGGCTATTCGCACCTGAGACTAAGACCCAACCCCACCAAACCACCAAACCAGAAAGACCCCTCTACCCAAAAGGGGGAGACTTTTCAATAAATCTGCTTTGGGAGCAAATTTAGCGGTGTTTTATCTTCACTCAAGGTCTTCGGAGTGTGCATAATGCTACAGTCCCTACTGCTCACATCCTGAGCATCATTGGCCTAGATCATCGTCTGGACCCCATGCCTAGATCATTAGTAATTACGTTTGATTCCGCCAATATGGAAAATTGGCGCAAAAATCAACATCCACCACCGCAAACCCCACAGAAGCATAAAAAAAGCTACTTTGCACTTTGCTACATAGGCAGTTTCAAGGCATGTTCTCCGTAGCACACTAGGGCGCAACCAGAATACTTATGGTTGCTGCCAGTAGCTAGTAGAGGTGGAATTCCCCCATCAATTAAAATGGAGGTCATTTTGCCACCGAAACATCACCCTGAACGAGCCCTAACAAATAAAAACAGAGCCAAACAAAACAGAGCCGAACGAGGCAAAAAAAAAACATCACCATCATTGCAGCACCTGGGTCGCCCTTCGGCTCTTTGTTCGGTCACATTGACTCGGGAGCAAGTATAAAATTAGCAGAAATTGGTGCATGAAATTGAGCGGTTTCCTGCCTGGATGCAGGCCTATGCCCATTGAAGCAGTTTTTTCTTCTTAGTTAGTGCTTTCAATATGGCTTTTGCAGTAGAATCATTGGGGGTATTCTTTTGTGTACCCAAAATTGGCGCTACACCATACTTTAAAGAAAACATTCGACAAAAATTCGAAAACAAAATTACACAATTGGTGCTTACCCCTGGTAAAACTCATCTCGTCCTGCAGACAATGGAAGACTTTCCCCTCCGAGGGTCTATTTTTTCTCGGATCTCGCTCCATACAAACGAGTAAATCTTGGGCCAGACAGACGCAGCAACCACTTGCATTTTATAACGACCTCGGAGATTGTCCCGCCTTGAGGTGGATATAGTATTTCGATTTTTTTTTCATCTTATTAATTGAAGAATAATTAGGAAAAAACTTTGACTTTTTGCCACCATGACTTTCGCTTGGGAAAGAAAATTTTTTCGCCTTCTTGGTCACACGATGCCACTTTGGCTTCGTCACCGTCATCGCTGAAAGGCAGCGGCGTTTTTGTTAGTGGGTTGCGACGCAGCTTTCATTACGTCTGCCCTCGGAACGCGCACATCACGTGCCCGACTCATAGTGAAGCAAGGTATTCCGAGGCCCATACGGCATTGGCTCATCGCCCCGGACTGCCCTAAGATTTTTTTTTTTTTTTTTTTTCGTTTCTCGTGCTCTCCACATCTCTATAAATACCATCGATCTGCCGCCCCATGAATCGAAAGGTTATTTTTTTCCCTCTCTTTCTCCTCTCCTCTTTCTTTTTCTCTTTCTTTTTCTCTCTCTCAACAATAGCCAATCGCCTCAGTTGCTGTTCTTTGATCGAAAAAAAACGCCACTTCCCCCAATTTGTGACTTTTTTTACTAGTATGTTACTACTCGTGATCGATCGGACCCGCCACTGCTTTTGTGCCAATTGTTGAGAGATTCTTTTAAAGGGGCCTAGTCTTGGTTTCCAGTGTAGAGTTTCTCTTAGCTATTGGGGCACGGGCGGCAGTTGGTCCTATCTTTCGTTTTGCCTTCCTTTTTGCCTGCTCATTGTCCCCCTTTTTGCTCAGTCATTGCCCATGCTATTTTCATGGCCCTCGTCTTCCTGTCTTGGTTTACAAAGCCGTTTTCGAAAGGTGACAGTTTTTCAGCCCCTCGGAATCCGGAGAAAGTTTCTCATTCGCCTGCTTGCGTGGCTGATGTCTTCCCCGCCTTGCCATGGCTCCATCGCTTATAACCACCCGCAGAGGCGGAAGGGGTTTTTTGCTTTGGCTGCACTTGGCCGGATCTCTGCTTTGCAATGACGTTCGCACTGCAGCAGCTCTTGGTAACCGCGGGCATTGACTCGGACACTGATGCAACGTTTCTTTTTTTTTGTTAATTTTTTTTTTTAATTTTTTGATTATCTAAAATTTTAACTTGCTTTCGCAGGCGCACCCCAACCCTCTCATCTCAATACTAACCTGTCACTAGATCTCTTTCGAATCGTTCCTGAAATCAAGTTTTGCTTAGAAAATCTCCCCCATCTTTTCGCAAACTTGCTCAATTCAATTACCCCAAAGGTTTGAAAAATCAATTTCCCCCCTTCTTTTTTCAAACTTACTCAAAGAGAACTTTCAAAGATGGCTTCGTTGTCTGCCCCTATCTCCCCTCCAATGGAGTCCACCGGTGACCGTTTGATGACCTTGGAGACCAAGGATGGTCACGCCTTGCAAGGTTACTCCTTCGGTGCTCCAGTTTCTGCTGCCGGTGAAGTTGTTTTCCAAACCGGTATGGTTGGTTACCCTGAGTCCATCACTGACCCATCTTACGAAGGTCAGATCTTGGTTATCACCTACCCTCTTGTCGGTAACTACGGTGTTCCCGACACAGACTTGAAGTGCGACATTGTTGAGCAGTTGCCAAAATACTTTGAGTCGAACCGTATCCACATTGCTGGTTTGGTTGTTGCTCACTACACCGAAGAGTACTCTCATTTCTTGGCCAAGTCTTCTTTGGGTCAATGGTTGCAAAAGGAGGGCATTCCTGCCATCTATGGTGTTGACACCAGAGCCTTGACCAAGAAGTTGAGAGACAATGGTTCCACTTTGGGTAGACTTGCTCTTCAAAAGGAGTCTACCAAACACGATGAAGTTGTTGGTCAACAAGCCTGGGAACAATACTTTGATGTCCCAGAGTGGGATGACCCAAACGTGAAGAACTTGGTCGCCAAGGTTTCCACCAAAGAGCCTGTTTTGTACAAGCCGCAATCCAATGTCAAAACCGACAAGAACGGCAAGACTATCCGTATTGTTGCCATTGATGTTGGTATGAAGTACAACCAAATCCGTTGTTTTGTCGCCAGAGGTGTCGAGTTGAAGGTCGTTCCTTGGGACTACGACTTCACCACCGAGGAGTACGACGGTTTGTTCATCTCGAACGGTCCAGGTGACCCTCAAGTCATGACCGAGACTGTTGCTAGATTGGAAAAGGTCATGAACGAAGGAAAGACCCCAATCTTCGGTATTTGT
This sequence comes from Metschnikowia sp. JCM 33374, assembly GCA_005406065.1. Classification (NCBI taxonomy): domain Eukaryota; kingdom Fungi; phylum Ascomycota; class Pichiomycetes; order Serinales; family Metschnikowiaceae; genus Metschnikowia; species Metschnikowia sp. JCM 33374. Next base: position 264,005 of record BIMT01000005.1, on the reverse strand, counting down.
TTGGGTCACCAGTTGATGGCTAGAGCCACTGGTGCCGAGACCATCAAGTTGAAGTTCGGTAACCGTGGTCACAACATCCCATGTACCTCCACTACTTCCGGTAGATGTTACATCACTTCCCAAAACCACGGTTATGCTGTTGATGCTTCGACTTTGAACTCTGGCTGGAAGGAATTGTTCGTTAACGCTAACGATCAATCCAACGAGGGTATCTACCACGAGAGCAAGCCATTCTTCTCGGTTCAATTCCACCCAGAGTCCACCCCAGGTCCAAGAGACACCGAGTTCTTGTTCGATGTTTTCATCAACGCTGTCGTCGACTTCAAGAACACCGGTGTGTACAAGGCTGTTGAGTTCCCAGGTGGCAACATTGAAGAGAACAGAGCCGCTCACCCAAGAGAAAACGTCAAGAAGGTGCTTGTTTTGGGTTCTGGTGGTTTGTCTATTGGTCAAGCTGGTGAGTTCGACTACTCTGGTTCCCAGGCCATCAAGGCTTTGAAAGAAGAAGGTATCTACACCATTTTGATTAACCCAAACATCGCCACTATTCAGACCTCTAAGGGTTTGGCCGACAAGGTGTACTTTTTGCCAGTCAACCCTGACTTCGTCAGAAAGGTGATTCAATATGAGCGTCCAGATGGTGTCTACTGTACTTTCGGTGGTCAAACTGCTTTGTCTGTCGGTATTGCTTTGAAGGATGAATTCGAGGGTTTGGGTGTCAAGGTTTTGGGTACCCCAATCGATACCGTCATCACCACCGAGGACAGAGAGTTGTTTGCTAGTGCCATGGACGAGATCAATGAGAAGTGTGCCAGATCTGAAGCTTGTACTACTGTTGAGGAGTGTGTGGACGCTGCTAATGCTATCGGCTACCCATTGATTGTTAGAGCTGCTTATGCTTTGGGTGGTTTAGGTTCTGGTTTTGCTGACAACGAGGAGGAGTTGGTTGCCTTGTGTTCCAAGGCTTTTGCTACCTCCTCGCAAGTTCTTGTCGAGAGATCTATGAAGGGTTGGAAGGAAGTCGAGTACGAAGTTGTCCGTGATGCTTTCGATAACTGTATCACCGTGTGTAACATGGAGAACTTCGATCCTTTGGGAATCCACACTGGTGACTCCATTGTGGTTGCTCCTTCTCAAACCTTGTCTGACGAGGACTACAACATGTTGAGAACTACTGCCGTCAATGTGATCAGACACTTGGGTGTTGTTGGTGAGTGTAACATTCAATATGCTTTGAACCCATTCTCCAAGGAGTACTGCATCATTGAGGTCAATGCTAGATTGTCTCGTTCTTCTGCTTTGGCTTCCAAGGCCACTGGTTACCCATTGGCTTACACTGCTGCCAAATTGGGTTTGAACATTCCATTGAATGAGATCAAGAACTCTGTCACCAAGTCCACCTGTGCTTGTTTCGAGCCATCTTTGGATTACGTTGTTGTGAAGATCCCAAGATGGGACTTGAAGAAGTTCACCAGAGTTTCCTCTTTGTTGTCTTCCTCCATGAAGTCTGTCGGTGAGGTCATGTCCATTGGTAGAACGTTTGAAGAGGCCATTCAAAAGGCCATCAGATCGGTTGACTACCAGAACTTGGGTTTCAACAAGACCAACGCTTTGATGTCTATTGACATTGACACCGAGTTGCAAACTCCTTCTGACCAACGTTTGTTTGCTGTGGCTAACGCTTTGTCCGATGGCTACTCTGTCGAGAAGGTGTGGAAGTTGACAAACATTGACAAGTGGTTCTTGAACAAGTTGGACGGTTTGATCAAGTTCGGTAACAAGATCACTGGTTACGGTGTCAAGGAAAACCTTCCAATTTCTGTTTTGAGACAAGCCAAGCAATTGGGTTTCGAGGACAGACAAATTGCTAAGTTCTTGGGTTCCAACGAAGTTGCTATCAGAAGATTGAGAAAGGAGGCCGGTGTTGTTCCATTCGTCAAGCAAATTGATACTGTTGCAGCAGAGTTCCCTGCTTTCACCAACTACTTGTACGTTACTTACAACGCGGACTCTTCTGATGTTACTTTCGACGACCATGGTGTGATTGTTTTGGGTTCTGGTGTCTACAGAATTGGTTCTTCTGTTGAGTTCGATTGGTGTGCTGTCAGAGCCATCAGAACTTTGAGAGAGAACAAGTTCAAGACCATTATGATCAACTACAACCCAGAAACTGTTTCCACCGACTACGACGAGGCCGACAGATTGTACTTCGAGACCATCAACTTGGAGAGAGTTTTGGATATCTATGACTTGGAAAACTCTGCTGGTGTCATCATTTCTATGGGTGGTCAAACTTCCAACAATATTGCTTTGACCTTGCACCGTCAAAACGTCAAGATTTTCGGTACTTCTCCTGAGATGATTGACTCTGCCGAGAACAGATACAAGTTCTCCAGAATGTTGGACAAGATCGGCGTTGACCAGCCTGCCTGGAAGGAATTGACTTCTTTCGAAGAGGCGGAAGAGTTTGCTGATTTGGTTACCTTCCCAGTGTTGGTGCGTCCTTCTTACGTGTTGTCTGGTGCTGCTATGAACACTGTCTACTCTAAGGATGACTTGCGTTCTTACTTGTCGCAAGCTGTTGACGTTTCTCCAGACTACCCAGTTGTCATCACCAAGTACATTGAGAATGCCAAGGAAATCGAGATGGATGCCGTTGCAAAGGATGGTAAGATGATCATGCACGTTGTTTCCGAGCACGTCGAGAACGCCGGTGTTCACTCTGGTGATGCCACTCTTATTGTGCCACCTCAAGACTTGGATCCTGAGACTGTCAGAAGAATTGTCGAGGCCACTGCTAAGATTGGTAAAGCTTTGGACATCACTGGTCCTTACAATATTCAATTTATCGCCAAGGACAACGACATCAAGGTCATTGAGTGTAACGTGCGTGCCTCTCGTTCTTTCCCATTCATCTCGAAGGTTGTTGGTACTGATTTGATTGAGATGGCCACCAAGGCTATCATGGACATTCCTGTTACTCCATACCCTGGTGAGAAGTTGCCTGAGGACTACTGTGCCGTGAAGGTGCCTCAGTTCTCTTTCTCCAGATTGGCTGGTGCTGACCCAATCTTGGGTGTTGAGATGGCTTCCACTGGTGAAGTTGCTACCTTCGGTAGAAACAAATACGAAGCCTACTTGAAGTCTTTGATCTCTACTGGCTTCAAATTGCCAAAGAAGAACATTTTGTTCTCGATTGGTTCTTTCAAGGAAAAGCAAGAGTTGTTGCCTGCCATCAAGAAGTTGCATGAGATGGACTACAAGTTGTTCGCCACTGCCGGTACTGCTGATTTCATCAAGGAGCACGGCATCCCAGTTCACTACTTGGAAGTGTTGAACAAGGAAGAAGACCAAAAGTCCGAGTACTCCTTGACCCAACATTTGGCCAACCACTTGATTGACTTGTACGTCAACTTGCCATCTGCCAACCGTTTCCGTCGTCCTGCTAACTACATGTCTAAGGGTTACGAATCTCGTCGTATGGCTGTGGACTACTCCGTTCCTTTGGTGACTAACGTCAAGTGTGCTAAGTTGTTGATTGAGGCCATTGCCAGAGCTCCAAACATGGAAGTTTCTAACAACGATGCTCAAACTTCTCACTCTACTACCACCTTGCCAGGTTTGGTTAACATTTCTTCATTTGTTCCATCCTTGAAGGAATTCGAGGCCACCACCAAGTCTGCTTTGGCTTCCGGATTCACTTTCAACGCTTTCTTGCCTCAAACCGTCTCGGGAACCAGCATCATTGATGCTGCCAGCTTGGAGGAAGCTATTGATGCTGCTTCTGAGGCTGCTTACACTGACTTCTCCGTGTACGTTGCAGGTTCCGAGTCCAACTACGAAGAGGTGGCATCTGCTTCTGCTACTGCCGGTGCTTTGTACTTGCCATACAACGACTTGACTAGCTCGAACGTTGCTTCGATCTCTGCCCAATTTGCTGCCTGGCCTGCCAACAAGCCAATCATTACAGATGCTAAGGCTACCGATTTGGCTTCTGTGTTGTTGTTGGCTTCTTTGCATGGTCGCTCCATCCACATTACAGGTGTTTCTGCTGGTGAGGACTTGGACTTGATCAAGATGGCCAAGGCAAAGAACTTGCAGGTGACTTGCGATGTTTCTGTGTTCTCTTTGTTCCTCTCGCAAGCCGACTTCTCTCAATTCAGCTTCTTGCCAACCGAGAAGGATCAAGCTGCTTTGTGGGCTGGTTTGGAAGACATTGACTGTTTCTCCATCGGTATTACTCCATACTTGGTTGCCAAGGGTCTTGGTTTCGACATTGTTCCAGGATTGGGATCTAAGGAGACTTTGCCTTTGTTAATTTCTGCTGTCAAGGAAGGTAAGCTTACCATTGATGACATTGTTAAGCGTTTCTCCACCAACCCAACCAAGATCTTCAACATTCCTCAACAAGACGCGTCTGTTGATGTTGAGCTTGACAGAGTTTACAAGGGTGATGACTTCACCGCTGCTATTTTCAAGAAGGTCAACTTGAGAGGCTACATCGAGAGAGTCTCTCACCACGGCGAGACTGTTTGCTTGGACAGTGCCATTTTGCCTTCTGCTGCATCTGGTAAGAATGGTGCTCAAGCTAGAGACAGATTTGGCTCTGTTGCTGGTATTCCACAATCTCCAAACTTGGGTAACCGCAGAAGAAGCAGAACCTCTTTCGGCGATGCCCGCCGCCCATCCTTGGTGAAGGAGATTTCTCAGCAAGGAGATTTGGAGAAGTTAGGCTCTGAGTTGGTTTCCCAGCCTCCTGCTAACTTGTCTGAGGGTGATGCTCTTGTGAACTACATCAGAAAGAACAACACTTTCTTGAGAAACTCTGTTTTGTCTGTCAAGGACCTCACCCGTTCCGACATGCACTCTTTGTTCACTGTTGCTCAAGAGATGAGATTGGGTGTCGAAAGACAAGGTGTCTTGGACTTGTTGAAGGGTAGATTGTTGGCCACGATGTTCTATGAGCCTTCCACCAGAACTTCTTCCTCTTTCGACGCTGCTATGCAAAGATTGGGTGGTAGAGTTGTTGCCGTTGCTGCTGACTCATCCTCGGTCAAGAAGGGTGAGACTTTGCAAGACACCATCCGTTCTTTGGCTTGTTACTCCGATGCCATCGTCTTGAGACATCCTTCCGAGGAGTCGGCCGAGATTGCTGCCAAGTACTCTCCAGTTCCAATTATCAACGGTGGAAACGGTAGCAAGGAACATCCAACTCAAGCTTTGTTGGACTTGTTTACCATTAGAGAAGAGTTGGGTACGGTGAATGGTATCACTGTCACTTTCATGGGTGACTTGAAGTACGGTAGACCCGTCCACTCGTTGTTGTACTTGTTGCGTCACTACCAAGTCCGCGTGCAATTGGTTTCTCCAAAGGAATTGGCTTTGCCATCTTCGATCAAGGAGATGTTGGTGAACAACCAGATGTTGGTGTCTGAGACGGAGGAGTTGACTCCAGAGATCATTGCTAAGTCTGATGTCTTGTACTGTACCAGAGTCCAGGAAGAGAGATTCCAAGACAAGGAGAAGTACTTGAGATTGAAGGACACCTACGTTGTTGACAACAGAATCTTGTCTCATGCCAAGCAGCACATGTGTGTGATGCACCCATTGCCAAGAACTTCTGAAGTCAAGGAAGAGGTGGACTTTGACCAAAGAGCCGCCTATTTCAGACAAATGAGATACGGTTTGTACATCAGAATGGCCTTGTTGGCTATGGTTATTGGCGTTGACTTTTAAACCTGATTCGTCATTACGCTGGGGGAACAGCATGAATGCAACCATGTCTGAGGTTTGAACTAAAGAACATCTATCGTTTGGGGGAATGATGATGTGCAGTGAAAGATTCCAGCCGTGGTTGTATTCCACTAGAAACTCTTTTTTATCAAACACTAAAGCAAAAGAAAAAAAGAACATTAAATATATATATAGATATCGAATTGCAATTTTAATTATTACAAAAAGCCCTAGCTTCTCGAAGTATATATTAGTCGTTCTTGAAGAACATGTTTGCTTCGTCGCTTCTGTCATCGGACTGTTTCTCTTGACGCTGTGCAGATTGCGGACTCTGGTGATCAACTTCATTTGACTGCATTAGCGCTCGTGCGATTTCGATTTCATCCCCACCAGCATTCACATTATGGTCAAATGCAGATACATCGGGATCCACAGGAACGTGGTCATCGCGAGAGTCGTTGCGCTTGCTTGTGCCATATTTATTGGTGAAGGCATGATGCAGGTAATCACCCGCGTAAAACGGATTGTTCGAATGGTTACCAACCGCAGCAGCTGCAACAGCAGCATATGTGGGAGCTGTAGAATTGGGGTGGTTTCGAAGGGAGTCCGCATGGTGATGAGTTGAAGCACGCCTCCCATTATTGGTCTTCTGTCTTTTTTGAGCAGCTTCAACCACGGCAATGAGCCCATCATCAAGGCTTGAAAGATCATGGCCAAGTAATCCGTCAGCTTCTCGATTGGGCAAGTGATGTAGGACACTCATGGAGTCAACATCGTCATGACCGGTGTCACGACGTATAATGTCCCGCATCCCAGCAACGGCTTTCTCCATGTTATGCCCATTGGTGTCACGCGACATACTCTGAATTTGTTTCTTCGTCACGGGAACACGCTTCTCCAAAGTTTCTTCCTTGGCCAGTTCACGGCACGCCATACAATTCTTGATAGCAGCAGCAACGGTATCTTTAATTCTGGTCCAATGATATTTTTCAGCAACCACCTGAGTGGTCTTATTGATTCCCCCGTGGTTGGATAGGTGTACTTCCGCACAGATCTGGAGCTGACGTACTGGGTCACTAACGACTTCTTTATCACGAAGCATAAGTTTGCCGTACTCTAATCGGTAATGTGAAGCAGATGAACGGAGTCGGGACTTCTCCTGACGGTCAGCCATTGGCGGGTACTTCCCGGTTTCGAGGTAATATTTGATCTTGTCGAAGCGATATGCACCCAAAGTAGAGTCAGTGATTGCCACGAGTTCTCGGCCATATATTATCGCATCCACAGCGGTTTCATGTCCTTTCAAAATACCCGCTGACTTTATGCGACCGATACGCTTGAAATTGAGAGATTCCCAAATACTCCGCGCGGCCACATTCGTCTCAAACACCAAATTAAATACACAGTAAGTGTATCCGAGTCGAGGAGCCCACTGAAGAAAGCAGTCAGTGAGAGTTCTACCGATACCTTTACCTCGGATACCAGCATTTACGAGAAATCCCGCAGTGCAGATGTGCGAAGCTCGGCCAGGGTAGTTTGGTTTGACAAAGAACGTACCCAAACACTCTTTTTCCCAATGCTTGGGGCCTTCGAGGGTTGGAGAGTCACCAAGAACCATTACTCCAGCAAAAGCACCAAACCAATAGTTTTGGAATGACTCGATATGCAATGTATCGAAAAACGAGAATGTGTCACCACGCTCGATTTCGATATTGAACTCATCACACAAAAATGCGAGCAACCCAGGAGGAAGGTTATCGGTATTTTGGACAGGGTATATAGTGGCAGTTGTCTCTCCGTCTTTTAGTAGAACGGTATACCGCTCGATGCTAGACATTGGATTATAGTCCAATTGAGGGCGGTAATGCGGAGGCTGGATCACATCGTCGAACTCGGGCATGATGGATAATGGATCGGATATATGGTTTTGAGGCTTAATCGTTTGGAGTTGGCTTTGAAAAAGGATAGGATATTATTTCTGGGCAATATGGTGCTTCTGACGTGTCTTGATTGATTCTAGACGTGTTTTTTGCAGCTATTGAAGGTGCTTGTTTTTAGTATGGTAGATTTTAGAATGGCGTAGATCGTGGGATGAATAGGAAGCGTGAATGCGCGCGCGTGGGGGGACTCAGGGTTGTTTTTATTTTTTAGAAAAAAAGAAAGAAAAAAAAGGCACTACCCATGGTCACGTGATTTCTTCAGAGGTAACACCCATACACCCCGGAAACTGAAAGGCCACCATTGTTGAAAGCGGGGGTCTCTGTTTGATTACGTTGTGGATCCCAAGGTCCTTTCACTTATTAAGTTTCCAGCAGAATATTGAGGATTAAAAGAAAAGCTTACAAGAAAAGAAAAAGAGGAGGGGGAAGCTGGTGGGGAAAATAGCCGCTTTTATATGATTTGTCTGGGTACAGAAACGCAGGGTGTATGCCGGAATGCTGCAAAAAAGTCGCTTCACGATTTCTTGAAGTTCCACCATAGCGACTCGATACATCATGTGATTAATAAAATGTCTGCCCACTTTGCCAATAAAGTGTACCAAAAGCAGCAGATTTATGCACTAAGTGGCTTCACCAGAACGTCGTGCCCAATATATTGGGAATTAGATAAGAACAAATAAAGAAACACGATGGTCTCCAAAAAATACATTTTGGTACTAATTGTAGTCATGATAGCACTACACAGAAAGGCTCGAGTAGGTTGACAGTTTGGGGCATAATATAGACAAGAAAATAATAAAAAAAGAACGCTTGAAAAAGGGTTTAATATAAGATTTCCCAGTATCGGAGAAAGGGAAATTAATGTCACGGCCCATGAATTTCAACAGTGTCAATATATACTGAGAGGTTGTTGTTTGATTGAATAGTTAAAACTTCAAGATAAAAGTAATATTGATATCGTCATAGACAAAATTATATGTTCAAGATAATAAAGAATATATTAATATGTTTAAATCCAGACACCCCTAAGAAAACAGCCCCGCCGCTGATGAGACTTTGGGGAAGTACCTCGGTGATAGTAGCCACAAGGTGCCAGAATGAAATTCACCAGATGACCTGCTATTCTCACAGATGATGTGTATATTTGTGGAGAATGTGATTATCTATTATTTGATATAGTCAAAATGTTGGCTATCAAGTAGAAATCTGGGACTTTGGACACCAGTGTCATTTGAAAAAGTCTATTGTGATGAAGAAGATGATCTGGATGTTGAAGAGGATGACGATGGTCGTGAAGGTGATGATGATTGCGAAGATTACGAGTAGTTGGGAGAGGGTTTTGAGATTTACACAGAAGATTAAGGCATGCCCGATTTAAACCTTTAGGACTTGTGTGGTGTGTAAGACGATGTGACCAACTCGACCTCCGAATAATTGGGTGTATTATAATGACAAGCGTGAGTATCCGTACCAGCCAAAAGCCACAGGTAGGGGTTGCCTTCACAATTGAGGGAGACTTTGATTATAGGCCCTTTAGGGCTGTAGAAGTGCTACAATCTTTTGTCCTCATGTCCTAGTCCAACTTATGATTGTGTGGGCAGCTCAATAGCTCGGGGAAACACTTGGACTCTCCAAAACACCGGATTCCACAGCAGAAAATATTTTGAAAGTCTTAAGTATATATTCAATTACTTCCAAGATATCAATACAATATCAATACCACCCAGAAATATCGTCCATGGTTAAAATGTCCCATAATATAGTTAAATACTTCATGAATAACAACACTGGACTGAGAAGGGAAACAATCATCTGAACATGGTGAAAGTTTGGCCATATAATGCATTAAGAAAGCGTCAGTACACTATTAATAGACGTATAAGAGAGTTTGGCAATGGATACGAGACTGCACTTTGAAGTAACTTGCGGGATTTATCTTGCCAACTCAATGCTTCTTGCTACGGACAATGAGTAACAGGTAGTGATGTTTTTCTGGACCCAAAAGTCCAAACTCGTCCAACAAACTTTGAAGTATGATCAGTGAATGAAAACTGTCTGATCTCAGAATTGTGTTAAGTTGTTCAAGGCTTCTCACAGGTCGGAAAATAGTGAATGTGTTTCCCCACTTTAGAGGACCCCACCCAGTGTGCCAAAAATCAAAGATGGTCTAAATTGGATCAATGATGGCAACAAAAACACCACATTGAAGGCTTTTGATACCCCGTTAGAGGCAAAAGTGGGCGCTTAAATGTTTATTGGAAAGTTTGAACCAATAAAATGACGCAACATCTTTTCAATTCACTAGGTAGATGCTGTACTTTATCGAACATTTCTACCCAAGAAATGGTGTTTTTTCGACATTTAAAGGTTGGGAGACACAGGGAGTGTATCTAAAGATAATATGGCTCGATTTGGAACCCTGAAGTGACACGAGAAATTACTCAGGCTGTACTATGCTATTCTGTGACCAGTTTAACATCAGTTTCCTTGAACAATGCGCTTGTTTATGGAAGATCAGATTATCTTCTTGTTCAAGAAAAGGCAACCTTAGACCTGCTAACGGGTGCACTTGATGGTCGGGTAAAGGTGTCAGTGTCCTATGCGTGCAGTGTTCATATGCCCAGTATACTACATTGGCTCCAGCTAATACACGTGTTGTTCCGTGATGTTATTCCGTGATTTCACTTACTGGTTTATCTCTATTAGACACTGTATAAATATTGAGCCACTGCTCCAGTTTCACAAACTAAAGAACACCCACCCATGATCGAGATGGACGCATAGACGTTTCTGCCAAAAAACTTCAAAGATATTACGGTCCTACCCCACGGGTGTGTGCTGGGGCGGAGAGCACCCTATCTCCTAGTTGAGATCCTTGCCGTACATGTAAGCACCAACCAACTTGTCCTCGCCCTTCAACATGGCCACATTCTTGACATAACCGATTCTTTCGAACCCCAACGACTCCCAGATCTTGTAGCTGGCCACATTGTTCTCGAAAACAAGGTTGAACACCGAGTACACGTAGCCCAACACGGGGGCAATGGCCAAGTACTGTTTTCCAAGTTCCTTGCCGAGTCCTAGGCCACGACGTTCATGGTTGACCACGAATCCGGCATTGCACACATGCGAGCACCGGCCGATATAGTTAGGCTTGATGTAGAAGTGGCCAAGGTACTTTTTATCCCAGAACTCTTGCGGCTCGAGCGCCCATTCTGCGTTATACTCGCCCTCAATAAGAATGGCCCCAAACCCCTCGAAAAAGTACGCCAAAAACTCCTCGTACGAGAACTCAAGGTAGTGGGGGTAGGTCCTGCCCTCGTCGATGACGTAGTTCATCTCTTTCCATGCCAGATGGAGCAACCCACTGGGCACATCCTCGGGTTTATGTGCGGTGAGCAACGTGACAGCATCGCCCGTCTTGGCAAGGTTGAAGGCGATGTTCTCGGTGAATCTGGGAGTGGTGGCATACTTGCGGTCTGCATATGGCAATGTCTTCAAGTGTTCGATATCGTAAGGCATTGTTGATGGGAATGAGAAGCAGTTGTAGATATGAGGGGGCCTAGAATTGCGGGTCGGAAGAATAGGCGTTAGAAAGTTCCAAACGTTCCTAAATCCAGATATTCAAAAATTCAAATATTCAAATAGTCAAATATTCAAATGCTCAACAGCAAAAGTCAAATTGAAAAGGATTGCCACGGCCCGTTTTCCTACCTGGACAATGGTGTCTTTAAGTATTAGCATGGGGCCGAGGATGGGGCCGCAGAAGGTATGCAAGGCTTGAGGCTTGAGTCATTTCGCGCAACGGGGTGCGCCTGGAATGGGTTCTTCTGGAAGATAAAATGTTGGGTTGCCAGCAACAAAAGGGGAAAAGGGGAGTTTTAGGATTTCCAAGAAAAAACTTCGAAAAGAGGAAAAAGTGGAAAAAGTGGGAAAAAAAGAAGAAAAAATCCAAACTCCTCAATCTTGTTGTGGATGTCCATTGCCCAGTTATCCACCGTTGATAGGATGTCGTGTATACAACCGCAGGCGGACGTAGAGCGGACGTAGAGCGGACGTGGAGCGGACGTGGAGCGGACGTCGAGCCCACGCCCTTCCAGACAGAAGAGGCAATTTCAAGAAAAAAAGCAGATCTGGGAATTTTGTTGGGTTTTCAAATTGGGTTGAAGCAGCCGCTTTGCCCGGTGCGACTCTTTTAGAGCCTCTTCTGGAAGAGCCTCTTCACCAAACGTTTATTGGGTGAATGCCGAAGTAATGTCAATTGCACATTTATTACCCAACACCAGCGAATGTCCCATGAACAGAGTAGCAAACTTTCCAGTGAGAGATTTAGTGTTTCGGTCTGGTATTTTGAGGGTGAGCAGATTTCACTGCACCGTCCTATGCGTAGTTCATCAGTTTCCACGTTCCAATCGTGTTTGAATGAAACGGTAGCCCAAACCTTAGGAACAGCAAAAGTATTGTGATTTGAGTAGAGAAACATAGGGACGTTCCTATGGAAATGAACCAGGGTTAATGCTCCCAACTTTTAGCATGGAGGCCATTTTATAAAGGCGGTTTTATAAAGGCCCATATTTCCCAGGCGCAATAACCCAATTCCAAATTCCTTCAACTGGTGATTTGTTAATGGCTCATCCATCACCACAGCCATTACACCATTAAATTTCCTCGCAGCGATGCTGAAAAGTTCAAACTTTCAATTCCGAATCAAAATCCCATCTTTGTCTGGCGGCGTGTTTCATCATGAACACCGAACACAAGAAATGGGGCAGTGACAGAGAACCAGAGTATTTTCGGAATAATCATGTTCCAGTCTTGAAATATCAGCCTCACTTCCCACCATTTATACGTGTTTATATCCTTCAATATGGAAGAACTTAACGTTTTCACCCCCTTGATTCTTGTTCGGGTATCCCACAATGAGACCAACCAAAATAACAGGATTTCCTTGGGCCGTCCTTCTCACGTCTCTAACAGCAGCCAAAGCCACCGGCCAACTCTCCACTCTTGCCCCTCCATATGCGGATGCTGGTGTATCAAATACTGTCTCGTCTTACAACCTTCACGATTCAGGTAGGTGTCTTGGCAACCCCAATGACCCCGAGGAAAAACCCACAATCTCCCATGTAATCCACAATTTCAAGGTAATGTTGGTGCGGCTTGGCTTGACTCAGTATATTGATGAGTTATACTTCAGCGAGTTGCTCGAAGAAGGCACCGAAAAAGAGCTCCATGCCAAGGTCAACATCACCCGGCAAGTGTTTAAGGCAAGCTATGTGGATAAGGCCAACATGGCGTACAGTGGCCAGACAAAAGAGGGAAGGCGAATCCCCAAAACAAAAAGTGCCGGCGAGGAATTTGGCTTCTTGCGCAGTTTCGAAGACAACTATGTTATGCTTGGCATTATCTCCGGGCACAGCGACTGGCTCCCTCTGGACCAGGACTCCACCTCCATATGTGACACCATGGTGCAACATACGCAAAACTTGTACGCAAACTTGGTGGATAAAACCGACATTTCTGCCTATGATATCCTTGGGCTTGCGTGGCGGACAATGCCACAGGAGCACAATTTTGACCCGGGGTGCTTTTCCGCACTCTACGCCATCATCAACCCACGTAAGGAGATCGAGCTTGCAAACCTTAGGCCAGGCGTGGGCAGGGTTATATAGACGGGGCGAGCTAATCCACTCAACCAAGCCACGAATGCACGAGGATTGGTTCCCCTACCAACTCTGTAAAGTGGGAGGTACCCATGCCCCCAAGTACCACGATGATAACTGCCGTGATAGCAGGATCTACACATGGGAGTCCCAGCCAGGTGATATTTTGATTGTTGTATCGGGGGGTGTACGTGAAGTGTTACAATACAACCAGATCCAGTATGCTTTCATGTCAGCCAATCAGCGGGAAAAGGACGGAGAGCATGTTATGGCGAGTGCACATGAGAAACTTTCTTCAAGTGCTGAAGATTTCAGTTTTGTGGCGATGGATATTGTCCAGGCTGCGAAAAGGGCATCTGGCGAGGGGCGGAATACTGATATGATGGCGATTGCCATGGTGGTGGAATGAGTGGGGTTTTTTTCTGGGGATTGTTTTGTGGGGATTGTGTTGTGGTAAGAGAGACGAGGAAAGTGCCACAACACTGAATGAAGTGGACGAACTGAGTGGTTATTCCGTTCCGGAGGCTTCAATCAGTAGTCAAAGGTTTCTGAACAAAGTCATTTGAACAATACAGGAGGAAGCCATAGAATACCAGAAATCATGAAAAATGTCACTTTAGAACGTAGTGCCGCCAGAAAGATAGTTTCCATGCCCACCAGCACGCTCGAAAAAGTCACCAAGTATTGTTGCCGTGTCACCGGAAACCTCACATTACAAACCCCCACAAATAGGTAAAAGAACTTGTACTCTGGTTATATCGCTAGTTCCCGAGAAAGAGAACATATCCAGTGTGCCCTAAAAAAGTTCTCAGGTATTCTCTTGTGTTTTTCAAAGTGCAGCCACAGGCGAAATTGAATAGGCCCCCATTTCTCATAGCCAAATAGGATCATAAGGACTTGGATGATACGAAAGACTTACACTTGTGAGCTCCACAAAGACTTGATCAAGTTTATGGCCGAGGCGGAATCCAGGACGATGGTTAAAGCCAATGGAGGGTCTTTGTTGGTGTGGCGGCTACCAACATGTATGCTAGTCCACATCACGGCGGGTAGCACGCTGACTATGATGCCATTCAGTGTTGGTCTTTTGTTGTTGAAATCTTTCTTAACATCACCAAAGGTTTCCAGTTTGTCGGTGTAAATGCCTGGCCACTTGAGAATCGCCAGTGCCTTGATTTTACTAGGCTGTAACCGATTTTGTTTCTTCGTGACCACATCGTTACCCTGGAAAATAGCTCCTCCCAAAGTGCATATATGGCAGGGGTAGAAAGAATTCCGCTACCATGCAATATATTATATAATGCAGGGTATTTAGCTTATGGAGGGTGTTAATTATTTATCATATTTGTCAAGACGAACTTATCAGGCGTACCGATTTAGAAGATTTTTTGTGTTCGTTTACAGGCGGTTAAAACGTTTTTGTGATGCACAATTATTAAGAATCCGTATTCAACACAAGGCGTAAGCGGTCTTTTTTATGAATAAATCGCGATGAAATTGCTGATTTTTAGGGCGTATCGCGAATCAAAACATATTTATTAATAAATTTCCATGTGGATAAAACCGCGTGGTTAATTGCTAACAAGAGCCCCACATTGCTGTATACATGGCCAGAGACAGATGTCGGGTATATTAACTATTGATTCAATTGCTGCATCACACGTGCAAGACATTTTTAAGAAAAGAACCATATCTGTTCGTACCATTGGCAACCATGGATGGATCGACTTCTTTTTGAAAACAGATTCATGAAAAATTGTTCTGGAAATTCACAAAAAGTGAACATTTCTACCTCAAAGAATGGTGCAAAGTGTTTGAGAGAACAAGAGTATCGAGAGAGATCCAAGCACTCAGTGATACGGTGTATCTTGATCACCTGGTCAGAGAAAGGTCGTTGTAAAATCATCAATATGAGTGAATCCGCCGCAAGAGAAGTCGGGGTAGACAATTTGGGTGGTTGCGTAAGAATAAATAGAAAGAGACGGTAATTTTAAAAAAATATTTCTGGAGATTTGCAGGAAACCACACACAATAAGCAATGGAGAAGTTGGAATGATGTGGCAGGATATTGCAGCCATATAATAATTCTACTGTGGATGGTATGTGCTGGTTCTTCGAAGAAGCAAAAGTGCCCGCCGCTTGACCATCGCTTCTAAGACCCCTGAGGCGAAATCGAAAACTTTCTAATAATCCTGCTCAAGAGGGATTCCGGGACTTTGGGAGTTTAATGTACTCCATCAGACCATCAGACTATGAATCCGTTCTAAGTCTATGACGACCTCTTCTTCCGGGCGATTTTCAAAGGCAAACGTTTGAAATGACAGTTCCACAGTTTCGTGACACAGGCTCGTTTTCTACCTACGCCTTTGGATCTATGCGCTTCTAAAACTCTCCCACTGGGTATCAATACAACCATCAGGGGTCAAAAAGTTGGGTTTCAGAGAACCGGCTACACGCTTATCGTGGTGGATTCGGCCTAAGAAACCACAAAAATGCTCTATATATATTCTACCAATCCGCCGAGGAAGCATGCGTCAAAAGAAATCATCGATTTGGCTAAAACCGGCACAGAGGGGCTTTAAGTTACTCCAATATATTATATTCCACGTGCTGGGATCACTTCCACTGGTCGCTGAAAGGGCATTTACCATAAAACTTCCGCCTCTGTTTGAGAATAGTCCCACCTCTCACTAAAAGTTACCGGCATTGCACTATTCTATGAGAGTGGTCACTTCTCGATGTGGATAACCAAAGTGAAAGTTGCAATTTCTTCTTTTTTTGGTGGGGAAACCCGGTTTCAAAAGCACATAAACTTGCGAGAATTGCTTGTGCCAAAAGGTACTTCCTAGGCTAATCTAGGTAATCTTACGTGGGGGATTTTCCCAAATTCCCACAATAACGTGTGAAGCACGATGATTCTTTAAAAAAAGCTGTTATCTCGTATTCCTAGTGGATCCAGAAATTCCCCTTGATGGTTGCAAGTGAGTTCCAAGCATCCCATATTGCGTTCCAGTTTTGGTGCCGATTGCCGATTGCCGGTTTCCATGCCCGTTAATCACGTGTCCATTCCGCCGACAACAACTCGCCAAAAGCATAGGCAAAATGCTTATTTACTCCGGCTCTGGTTAAGCCATGCCTGAATAAATAGGACCAAACGGGATCAGTCACTTCCGCAATTCCACACTTCCAAGGTTCCAAGGTTCCAAACTCCCACACTCCACTCTCCCCCACTTCCAATCTTTCGACTCATTCAAAAATCCCCAGAATTCCCGTCCCACTTCACTCACCAACACACACCCCCGGAACTTCTGTCTTGTCCCGCTCACGCGTAAATCGTGGACTGGCTGCGGCGGAGCATTTCCGGGATTTCCCTCGGCCGGCCCCACGGTATCTAGGACCGCGGCGTGCACACAGGCACACCCGCCCGCGTGTATGCCGGCCATAGATGGATGTGTGGTGCCAATGTCAAAATCTCCGTCCCAGAATTTTTACGTCCCCACACTGAAACCCCACCCACTTCCGGAAAAATACAACGTATCCGCTCAAGAAATGGAAGACATCAAGCGCAACGGCCACTTGGCCGAATGTATGTACCGCCACGGCGAAATTGCCCGGAAAATCCCCTCTCCGGCCAATGGCATACCATGTTTTGACCATGGGTCGATGATCTTTTCAGCCCAGCCATTACAGCAAACCCACCACCGATACTAACCCCAGCAGCAGGCAACAAGAAAGACAAGAGGCGCCAGCAGATAGGCACCAGACTCAGCAAGATGGAGACGTCATTTGCCGACGACAGAAACAACTTTTACCGTGGTCTTCTCCATAATCTCCAGAACACACTTGCGTCGATCCAACAGGGAACCAACGAGGACTATGTGCGTCACAAAAGCAGTCTTGAAAACGACCGCGACGCTGAGCTCACACGCCTTCGACTTTGGGAGGAGTACCAGGTCAAGCGCGTCGAGGACGAGTACAAGGAGACGGTGAGTGCTGCCACGAGTAATTACGACATGATGGTCAAGCTTCTCAAGGAAAAATACTACGACAAGCTCCAGAAACAGGTCAAGCAGCTTAAGGAGGATAAGCTCCTCTTGAACCTAGTCAATGGAAGCCTGTGGAATGCGCCATCGTCCTCGTCCTCGTCGTCCTCGGCGGCTAATCTGTATTCCACTGTTTCGGCGTTGAATGCCGCGGCCGCAGCCTCCTCGTTGAACTTAACCGACCGCCGCTCTCTCCGCAAGCGAGAGTTCTCGTCGCGCTTCACTGCCGGCGAAGCTGACGATTTCTCCGATAGCGGCACCGCATCCATGTCCATGACTGGCCACTTGCGCAACGGCACAGGAAACGGCCATATGGCCTCGGGATATGTTTCTGCCTCATCCACCAAAAGACGCCGTCATTACCAGACCCGCTACTCCTCCAACGACGAGCTCTCTGCGGGAATGCATAGCTCAGGAAACGGCCACAATGGTGGCCACTGGCTCATAATGGCTCCGGCGTGGGCATTGGAAGCGGCAACGATAGTAACCTCAGCGATAAGGATTACGATACCTTGAACCACTTGATCATGAACAATGAGGACGGCGGTGTGTCGCAGATTTTTGCCGAGAAGGAGAAGTCCAGCGGCCGCCCCAACACGCGCGGCTCCCACAAGCAATTTATTGGTGTCCAGGGCCTCAAGCCCGAGGAGTTGAACGACGACCTTAACTTGCTCCGTAATGCTGTGAAACGAGACAAGTGAGTTTTAAATTCGTTGATGACATTCGGGGGCTTTTTGGTAATGGGGTGGTGAAAACTAAGAAATGTCCCACTTTAAGGGATTGTTTTGGGAAATTTCCAGGAGAGAAACCACCAATTTAGAAACGGTGGACTCCAAACACAAGTAAAGACACGTTTTTGGGGGTGTTCTCTTTCGGTTTGTATTGTATGGCTGCGTTAGCGCCTAATGTTGTGTTGTTTGGGACCAAAAACACAAACACTTTTGGTGTCCCCCAAACCAGGAGAGATGCCCTACAACCGGCGTCTCTACTTGGCTATTCAGACTCGGAGTTGACTAGCTGGAATGTGGGTCTAGTGACCCCTTGAATATGGACTTCGTGTCCTCTCTGTTTAGAGCGCAGGTTCACTCTTTTGTGTTGTTTGACAAACGGGTCTTCTTCCCGCCTTTAGGAATCATCTAGAGTCCTTCGTTTACAGTTGAAGGGGAAAATTCTGAAAAGTATGGAGGAAGACTATATCCTTGAATTGTGGAAACTGCTTGTTCAAGCGTCTGAATTTACGTTGTTTCCTTTTATTGACAGGGCCCAAACACATGGCTGTTTAACCAGAAGAGTTACACCACCAGCCACAGAACAAATAGGTTAGATTCATGCCTGGAGCAATTGAAACGTTCTTTTTTTGGGTGTTGGCACCTCAACTTGTTGGCCATTCCCTTGGCATTTGTTCCCGTCATGGTTGCACTTGTCGACAGGATCGTCTTTAATTGACCCTGGTTTCCTTATCGCGCGCGCTGTTGTTCTGGACACACTTGTCATACGAAGGATCTTTGATAAGAATCTAACAACCACGTAACGGAGAAAAGAAAAAAAAAAGACAGTGGCAAAATGGAGAACCTTGAATTGAATTTTCAATTTTTTTTTTTTTTTGTGTTCTACTGAATGCGGGCCCCTCAAATACAGATAATGTGTCTCCAGTGGCCGAATGCCGCTAGGGTCTAGTCGGGCGTTAGGTGCATGGCCTCCTACCCCTGGAACGTGGGCATCAAACCCTTTTTCAAGAGACATTACATGTGCGATTTACGGCAGAGGAAAAAAAGAATCTCGCCCCAAAAAGTTCCATTACGGTCCACACATAATTACAATTACGGAAGGCGGAAACAAACCACATTGTTCGTATTTTCGGGGCTTTGTTTTATTTCTTTTTCCCATCACCCGGTATTGTACAGCTACGCGATTCGCGGCGCGGCTCTCATTGTCTTTTTTTTTTTTCCGGCTCCTCATTCGAATTTTCTCGCGTGGGCCGTCTCCCAAACACATCTGTCAGTTTTTTCCAACGGTTTTCCAACACAAACTTGCGAGAGGTTAGGTGGTGCCCATTACTTCGAGGCACAAAGAAATAGACAGTGTTTTCGCTCAAGTCCTTCCTTTTTTTTTCAACTTGAAGCCACTGCTACCTGGAGGATTTCTATCTTTTACTCAACACAACCTCCTCCGCACTTATGACCGAGATTAACATTGGGGACAGTGTGAAAGGCACAACTCCGTTCCAGGAGTTCGAGGAAGAGACATATAATCCTATGCACGAGCTGATGTGGTCAAGAACCAAACGCAATGTCGGGTACAAACTATCTGGATTGAAACACAAAAATATCCGGTTCTGGCACTTACTACGAAGATTTCTATGGGTGGGATTTGTATCCGTATCGTTTATTTTCCTTATCGGGCTCACCATTCGAAACATCCAAAGCAAGAGAACCCCAGGAAAAGACTACCCCAACTTTACCTCTGACAAACCAGAAAAATTGTCGTCGAAGAATTTGGCGTCCAAAAAAGATTATCCATTTGAGGTTGGATGTCGAGTTCCAGACATTGAAGCACCCAGGGCAAATGCGGCTTTTGTGATGCTCGCAAGAAACTCCGAGGTTAATGATGTGGTGAGTTCGATGAAGTCCATGGAGAGGCATTTCAACCAATGGTTCAATTACCCGTGGGTTTTCTTGAATGACGAGGAATTTGACGACGAATTTAAGGAAGCTGTACAAAAGACCACAAAGGCAGAGGTTGAGTTTGGACTTGTCCCACCCGAACAATGGAACTTTCCCTCAGACGTTGATCGCACTGAGTTGCTGGAGTGGATTGAAGGTCAGGGCGACCGTTCGATCATGTACGGGAATATGGAGTCTTACCACAAGATGTGCCGATTCTACTCGGGTCATTTCTATGACCATCCTTTGGTGCGCAAGCGTGATTGGTACTGGCGAGTGGAACCCGAGGTGCAGTTCTTTTGTGATTTGACATACGATCCCTTTATCGAAATGGAGAAACGCAACAAGACTTATGGTTTCACCATCACAATCGAAGAACTTTACTACACGGCGCCATCGCTATTCAAAACCACAAAAGCCTTCATCAAAGAAAATAATATCGAAGTACAATCTGCTTGGGACATAATTGCCATGAAATACCCAAAGGCTGAGGGTGAAAACGCACACTTGTACGATTCATGGGAAGACAAGCAAGACTTGCAGAAACAAGTGGAAGGAAATGTGAATCTTAAGTGGCTACTCCAAAAGAAGAAGAAAACAAACAAAGACCTTGACAGTATCAAAGACTTTCGTCAGATCACGGATATCTTTGAGAAATCCACAGAAAAACCACCGCTATATGCCAATAAAGATGATAGCGAGGAATATAATTTGTGTCATTTCTGGACCAATTTTGAGATTGCCAAGACGGAAATATTCCTCTCTAAGACGTACCAGGACTATTTTAAGTACCTAGAGAGTTCAGGTGGGTTTTACAAGGAAAGGTGGGGAGACGCGCCTGTGCATTCGATCGCCGTTGCCATGATGCTTCCCAGTGAACAATTGCACTATTTCAGAGACATTGGGTACGAACATTCCACGTTGGGGCACTGTCCCAGAAATGCACCAGGCAAACAACTCCCATACGAGTCCAATGGATACGAAGAGGAGGAGGAAAAGTCATGGTACAGTAGCTTTATGGGAAGTGGACCCGATAAACCCGCGAGAAATGGTGTTGGATGTCGGTGTGAATGCCCCGTGCTAAGGGGTGAATTGGAGGACCGAAGTCAAATGTGTCTTAAAAACTTTGTTAAGGTGTTGTCTGACGAGTACGAGTCGCCTCAACCGATGGATTTGGAGAAGTTGGAGAGATTGGCGCAGCGCAAACTCGAGAGAAAGCTTAAGAAGGGGGAGCCAATCGGCCATGATTCGAAGTCTGAATGACAGACACAGACAGCCGCCCAACCAGCGCTTAATAGAACACGTTTATCTAGAGCACAATTTATTTAAGAATAACTATGAGTTATCAATATTTCAAGACACACCCAGAGTAAGTTTTAATTGAATGAGTTTAGAGGAAGGTTAGCCACTTCCTTAATAATCATAAAGTCTAGACACGAGTAGAGACCATTGACCTCGAAAAGGACCAAGTCCCAAAGCACCCAAAATTAAAATCAACCGCGGCTCTACAATAATTGTTTTCGAATCGATCGTAAATTCTAATATACACTGAATAACAGAAGCTAGTAATACAAAGCGGCGCCAACGCCTCCTTTAAACACAGAATGAGTATTGGAGTGAAGGTGTTTAACCACCGAAACCATACAAGGTTCTACCTTGTCTCTTCAAGGCGTAGACAACATCAAGAGAGGTGACGGTCTTTCTCTTGGCGTGCTCGGTGTAAGTGACAGCATCTCTGATGACGTTCTCCAAGAAAGACTTCAAGACACCTCTGACTTCTTCGTAGATCAAAGCGGAAATACGCTTAACACCACCTCTTCTGGCCAATCTTCTGATGGCTGGCTTTGTGATACCTTGAATGTTGTCTCTCAAGATTTTTCTGTGACGCTTAGCGCCACCCTTTCCAAGACCTTTTCCACCTTTTCCTCTACCGGACATATTGTAATATTTATTTGATAATGATAAGAATAAAATCTGGAAGAAGGTGGCGGACCGCCTGTTATTTATACGGAAAATGCGCTTTGCACCCACTGGGCTTGGTACAGGACATTGGTGTTGACCTTCGGGTTGACCTTCGTGTTGCGGGGCTGCAGGAACATGTCGCGGCCAAAATGGCGACAAAAAGCTAACAAAAAGCTAAGGTGGTGTTTTTCCGACACGCGAGCGCGACGGGCGTATGGTCGGGTACGTGGGCTCCTGGAGGGCTTGGAGGGGCTCGGAGGCACCCGCGCGCTGGCGTAGGAACCAAAAACGGAGGTCTGGGGGTGTTTCTGCGGTGCTGAGATTTTCGGGGCCGCGCCGTATATCCCAGCACGGCCTAGAGACCACTTTTGTGGTGCGCGCGTGAGCAGCGAAAGACGCTTTTCCCGCGTGTTTGACACGACAGCGTGGCTTTTGGCTGCGTGGGAAGATCACCAGCGCGAGCGCGATGTGCGACAAACACCATACGCGTGTATGTTTGATACTGGGCTTTTTGCGCGTCCGTGAGGCTTGTGCCTGTGCGGCCATGCGCTTTTTTTGCCCCCCATCACTGGGGTAAGCTTTCCTGTAGTTAGACGGTGGTTTGGGGGTGATTTTGGTGCCATGAGATTTCGTGGTATGGGATTAACGCTGGCACGAACGAAAAAGTGCGTGACCGCGACTGCAAAAAAAAAGAAAAAAGAAAAACAAACAAACACTCGCCTGGGGTCGCCTAAGCCCCACTCCTCATATATAAGCTGAGGGAATCCGCCCTCTACACTAAATATATTTTTTATTATCTGTCATTCACATCATCAACCATGGCTAGAACTAAACAAACAGCAAGAAAATCCACTGGTGGTAAGGCCCCAAGAAAGCAATTGGCCTCCAAGGCTGCCAGAAAGTCTGCTCCATCTACCGGTGGTGTCAAGAAGCCTCACAGATATAAGCCAGGTACCGTTGCCTTGAGAGAAATCAGAAGATTCCAAAAGTCCACCGACCTTTTGATCAGAAAGTTGCCATTCCAAAGATTGGTTAGAGAAATCGCCCAAGACTTCAAGACCGACTTGAGATTCCAATCTTCTGCTATTGGTGCTTTGCAAGAATCCGTCGAGGCCTACTTGGTGTCTTTGTTTGAGGACACCAACTTGTGTGCTATCCACGCCAAGAGAGTGACTATCCAAAAGAAGGACATCCAATTGGCTAGAAGATTGAGAGGTGAGAGATCTTAGAGAGGTCTTTGGTTATATCTGGTATTTTATGTAAATTAGTGTACAATACACGTATAAGTGTTTGAGGAATTTATCTGTAGGGCTTTTTTTTTTTTTTTTATTTGTATTTTTGATTATACTGGGACTGGTGGCTTCCCAGAAATGTTGCCAAAACGGGTATGGTTGTCTCTCCATGTACACGCATGCGCACGCGGTGCACGGGTCTTGTCTCGAGCTTCCACGCAGCAACCTTCTCCGCAATTCAATGTGCCCAATTGCAATGTGTGCTTTCAACAACCATTGGTTATTATATCTCACTAGTTTGTTGTTCTCTTGTGAGATTACTAGGTATATAACAGAAGAGTGTTAATTGAACGAATTTTCCCGCAGATTTTGCTTCGAATTGCCCTTCGAAATCCCAATTGTTGCAAACCTTTGACTCATTTCCCCTCTACTTAAGCCATGGAAGATATCCAAACCACCGCCACCAACTACGTGGATCTCGCCGGTCAATCGCCACTTCCTCCGCTTTTGGCGTCTGTTTCCCTTCTATATGTTGGACTCTCGTCGCCCCAGGCAATCCCCTCAAAGGTGGGCTCGTCCGGAGGCTCGTCGCTGTTTCTGAAGTCGGCCACTCTCACCAAGCCCACCAAAACATCATGTCTCTTATTTGGAGCTGCCAATGCCTTGGGCAGTTGGATCATCTTTGATGGCGATGTCACTAACGGAGCAGGGTTTACTTTTGCCTGGTCCACACTCTACCTCGTGGTCAATGGGCGCCCTTCGATGCGGAGCATGTTGCGTGGTCGCTTGAGCCCGGTGGCTCTTTCGGTGTTGGCATTAGGAAACACGGGTATTTACGGAAAGCAGTTTTTCTGGCCTTCAAGCACGCAAAAACCATTGTAATGTGTGTGGATGACATTGTATGAAAGAATTATGTTAGGATTATGTTGGGTGGGTCGACTGATAAGCTAGGGTGCCCTCAGAATTGCACCAGTTGTTTCTGTTTGGACGGATTGTGTATATATCGGTATCAAATCGTTTAATAATTAATGTCGTCCACTGTTGGATTTAGGAAACCATGTATAGGGAGTGCACAGGAGGGTCCAATTGTCGACTTTTGCAGTCAAGCCAGAAAGGGAAGTGGTAGGGTGAAAAACCATCTGATACTCTTTAGGAAGGCGATAAGTGGAGACTCTGTGGGGAGTGGCTTTGTTACTGCGTGTTGTACTGCGGTCGTAATTGGTAACCTAGGTGGTGTGGTGGGTAAAAAGGAAGAAATCCCACATCGGATAGGGGCTTCCCCAGACACTTTCTCATAACCAAAAACGCGTTGGTTTCTTGGACTGGCTGTGTAGAATGGTTCTTATGTATAAGATATCTTTATGAGGGGTAAGTAAAGGCTAAGCAGGTGTGGATAATGTGGCCGTTCGTTCAATGGAAGATATCACAGGAAGCGCAATGTAGACCCTTATTATTTGTTGGGATGGAGACCATCCCGCAAACCTCATAACCCTGCCTCTGTGGCTGCGATTTTGCTCTCAGAAAATTGTGGTCTTGTATACGTGAGTATTATATACGTACCCATTTTTCAAGGAATGAAATATGGGGGCCTGGTGTTGCAGCACTTACTGATATCCACAGGTGTCATCAGTATCGTTTTTTTTACGAAAGAAGAATAAATTTATCAATTGGGTTGGTTTTGCGTGATGCAAAGGGCGCTACGGGATACGTATCCAGGATGGTTTCTATGCCACAACACACGGCCTGGGCCCAGTCGGTGCGTTATTGGATCACTTGATTTTGACGGTGGGGACAAGGGACCGCCATGTAAACTTTGTGTGGAGGTTGAGCAAAAACGTCACTCCGTACGAGTAGAAGCCGTCGTCAAAACGCCCCTCGTTTATATTATCACCATATTACTCTTGCTGAGGCAAGACCCATGCGACTTGAGCGTGCCTAGAAGGTGGAAGCTCACTGAAACACCCCCTTCAAAGCCTTGTCGTCTTGCACGGCACATCTGAGGGATCGTTCTGCTATACACCACAGTCGAGCACGACGGGAGCTTCACTTTATGGGGCCTACAGTCATCCAAGATCTTGTTCAATGTTTCAATGTCAAAGTTAATTAATATCGGCGTGGTGAAATTGAGTGGGGTGGTTTCGATGACGAGAACCTCGGTCTCGAAGCAGGTCTCCTTCGAAAATGGCACCGGAGGATAGTCGGCAAAGTACAGATTGTGCTGTTGCTTTTGAAGAACCCTAGGCAAGATTCCCGGCCACGGCGGATGGCTAGTTTCAAAACTTAGGAGCAAATCAAATGCCGAATTTGGGACTATACCCTTTCCTGTCAAAAAGACCACGGGATATACGGTGAGTGAGGTGGTTGAAAATGGGAAGCTTCTTATGCCGATATTTATTAGGACAGGCACATGAGGTACCTTATGTGATCACGGACTCTCCAACGGTGCCACCTTTCAAACCAAATTCATGGAGATTAAGTGTGAATGTCTTTGATGCATTCTATAGCGTACATGGTATATTTACTTTGAAGAGTACTTAAAGAGATGTGGCTTAGCCTAGTCCATGGAGTGCTCGAGGTTTTCAAAAATACCGGTTCAATGGAATGTAGTGAAACTTCGGGGTTCTCATCAGTCAAGAAATGCTCATCTTCTATCGACCCAGTACATGGAAAAACATACCCTCTAAACTGGTTCAGAGCTCTTCCAAGAAACGGTTCCTTCAAATTGAACCTCAATGGAAGTGGACACATTAAAGCCATTGAAATCATCACATAAGCACTGATAGGGGCGAGAGACGCGTGGCTGGACATCAGAAATAGAAGGTGGGATTCAACAATCCTGGTGCACACAGTGATTTTGGCCCATTCCAGAAGAACATGCGCCAGTATTCACAGAATGAATATGGCCACTTTCCGTGGGAAAGAAGTACCGTCGAGTAGTTTAATTGCCCAATTTGGCTACCTCTAAGTGAACTTAACCATTACACTAAAAAGGTCTAACTCTTGCCACATCCAAGTGGACACAGTCAATTGGGCTACGGAACCTCTTCGACTGACCAGCAAGAGATTATGCTGGCCGATATGAACATCAATTATACGCTATAGTATGGGTGATGCAAGAGTTCGGACGGATCAGTACCTTCCTAAGGATACCTGTAAAGCCTTTGCAAGTGTGAATTGCACGTAAGCCTAAAACGGTTAAACGACCGCCGTGGTTTGCTTTTTGCATCCGGAATGGAATTTCGCCCGGTTAGTGGGTGGTTTCTGACTTGGACATATCTCCGTGAAGTACAGCATTGCCAACTGGGCATTTGCATCAGGATAAGTGACTCTCTCGCATTGCAGGATATATTTTTATACTTTCTGGCTGTACTTCTATAAAATAAAGACCTAGAATTTTGTTTTAATAACTCTTTACAAGCATTTGGGAATGGATGTGCGATTCCTGTTTCAACATGATCACAATGCTTGATAACACTAGGTTCTCGTCATTTTCTTGTCTAGTGCTATAAGTGAGATTAGAGAAACGACAGCAAGATAAAAAACAGCTATGCGGCACTTTGCCATCCTATGGCAGAATCGCTTCCACTGTTTAGCGAGACGGCCACGGCTGAACGGAATAGATTTCTCTTTCCTGACATCTTTTATCCTTTCAGAAGTAACTGCGTAAAAATCTTCCTGAAATATAGCGACTATAGTGTCCACTATACCAGTTCCAGTGACAATCAATGGAATGGGATCCCCATTTTGATTCTCCAAAACTGTCAACTCTCCGCACTCCCTCTTGGCCCAATTGGCAATTGCGTCGCAACAAGATTGTTTGTGTTTTGAAGGATCACGACTATCCGTCACAGTAATGGTATTCTTGGACGCAAAATCTTCCAATTCTGGCAAATTTGCTTTCTTTAGTGCCTTCTTCATATTATCCATACGTTTATCGAGCTTCTTGTTATATTGACTATCGATCCTATCCAAATTAGTCTTCCTGGTACGAACGTCAGCAATTCGAGGCCAGTCTTGGGCAAATGATGAAAAGAAACAAAATAACAGGACAAGGAAGATAAATAGTGCACATGCAAAAGCAACCTTGAGAATGGTGGGTTTCAGACTCCAACTTGTGCCCGAGTCATCCATGGCCTGAAGGAAGTTGTCCGGCCCACAAATCACAGGAGGTGGTAAACGCATTGAAAAATTGCATGTACACTCTTCAATTATGTTTTTTAATAGCTAATTAGTTCTCTTGCTATTAGTTTGTTTTTTTTGTTTCAAAAAAAAAGTTGTGGATAAAGAAGATTTGATGTGTGTTAGATAAGTGCGGTACAAGAATGGCGTTTAACAATGGCACTTTTGCACCCAGTGAGGGGGGCTTATCGTCGCGGCAACAGAACTAGTGATTGTGGAACAGACGGAAGCAGAGCTTCTACCCCTTGAGTTTCTCAGACATCGTACACTTATGAATTTATTAAGCTTATTTAGAAGTAGAGAAGAAGGTAGACCTTGCGAAAATGAAAAAAAAAAAAAAAAAAAGATTTACAATTTTCTCTACCGCCGGCTTTGCGACTCTTGGTTTGGGTCAGACCCGAGCACTCAACACTGCTAATATGGTATATGGATACGTGATTGCTTGGTAAACTACGTTGAGATTATATTTCATAGTTTACTTGACATCAGCCTTCACAATGTTGGTGTTCTTACAGAGCTCGCCCTTGGCGTTGGCCAATCTGACCGGTTCCGTAATCTCAGCAGTGTATGTGACCCCAAAGACATCGGTGGCGGAGAAACCAGGTTGAATACCCTCCCAAACCTTCTTCTTAGGGTTTGATTGTTTCTCTGGCTCGGCATTATAGCCCCCAAAGAACTTTTTATCCATTAAGGTGCCCTCAAAAGGTGCCCTTAAAACATCTGAAAACACTTCAAAGTTGCCCTCTTCGTTTCGTCAGTAGAACGTTTCTCCTGTTTTGTTTCCTCCCTTGCCAATGCTGTCACTAATATCCGTTCAATTTTCAATCTGGTCGACACTGCTTTAGTTTAGTGGCACCTCAAAATACGCAACCAAACATATGGCTCATAATCGATCCGGTTGTGATCCGTTCGAAATGCTGTAAAAAGAAATGTCACCAAAACAATCCCTGTTGCCCCGAAAAAGCGGGTTTCGCCTTTCAAACTTTCCGGAAAGCCGAATAACGTCTTATAAAAGGTTTATTGGATATTTCTTGCCCTGGTCCTTCATTCAAGCAGAACCATGTCCCGCCTTTTTGTCTACAGTGAGTGTTTCGTAAAAAATATCCATTTTTGGCCTACACTCCCATTTCTCTCGTCAATATCCATTCAGTATACATAATCCGGCCATATGGCTCCCCCACACAAGGAAATTTCCAGCACGAAAAGATTTCCAGCACGAGGAGAATTCCAACACGAGGAAAGCGTCTCCGAAACATCCAATGAATGTCCCCATATTCAGTGGTACACACGCTCCTCGCCTTCACATAACATCCCCTCTCTCTTACAGCCACGCCATCGGTAGAAAGCCGTTTTCCTCGGCATACCCCACGATGGCGGATTCATCATATAGCTCGATGAATTGCTGGTCCATGGGCCGCTCTTTGGGCGCAGCAAACTTCCTGTACTCGTCAAAAATAATCGTGAGTGACCAGCCCTGGAGCCGGCGCAAAACACCCACCAAACACCCGGTCCTGTGCTTTCCCCGGTTACAGTGGATCAAAATGGGCTGGTTCGCCGGGTCAATCACGATTTTCATGGCTTTCGTGATGAGCTCGCTGCTGATCTTGACAAAAGGCTCCTTGTTGCCCGACATCCCAAGCTGGAAAAGCCTGATGCCTTCCTTTTCAAAGAACTCCAGTTGCGCCTGGGGATACTCCTCCGGGATCAAGCAGAGCACCGACTTGAGCTTGAGTTTCTTCAAAAACCCGTAGTTTTGCGTCTGCGGGAACGACAGCCGGTAGATTTGGTCGATCACGGGGGCAAAGTTTTCCGGCGGCGTCAAAGTCTCGCCCTCCTTGGCCAACTCCTTTGCAGAATACGACTCCATGTTCGCGGTAGCGCCGTCGCCATCGCCGTCATATTTATCGTCGAGATCTTCCTCATACGTCATCTCGTCTTCCTCGGTGGTTGTGCCTGTGCCATCCTCCATCTTGATCCGGGCCAACCGCGATCGTAGCTGCTTGATTCCTCCGCCCACCACCGGAGATCCAAGCGGTTGGTTTGGATTTATGAGGTTTTCGTGGTCATGATACTGTTGCTCGCTCCTTGAGTGCGATAGATCTGGTTCGGTGGGTGCAGCAAAATCCTCGTCCATCTGAAACGGGCTTTCCGAGAAGTCCGCCATGTGGAGAAGGGATATTGAAAAACGTCTTCACTATTAATCACCGGGGTTTGTGCAAGTTGAATATCGAGTACGTATACCTTGACAGGGACAGGTACTCCAGGTGACAATATTTCAAAGCGCAGCTAACGATATTGAACGTATTGAAAGTATAAGTTTCCAGAGGTTTGACAACACAAACGAGATATTTTTATCTGAAACAGCTGTACAATCCAAGTTGCACGGATTTATCCACCAAGTGATGCCCCACACAGGTTTCCCGATAATTGGTTTGGAAGAAGAAGGATACTCCGACACAGGGCGAGCCTTGCCATGTGCACGCCGGGCCGAGCGAATGTCCTGGTTATAAGAATACTCCAGCAGAAGGTTCGGGCGTGTTGAGAGTTGAGCCCGGAAGATAGAAACCGGCTGGGTTTTTGGGTTTTTGGGTTTTGCCTTTTTGTGATTTGCTTTTTATGATTTGCTTTTTTGTGGAATCAATGGGAATCTGGAGCAATTGGCTCTTGTGGTGATGCTCATACTGAGTTCGATTGGTCGTGCGTGGACCAAGTCTATAGGCTCCGGGGGTTGTACATCTATCGAAAACGGAAAAGGTGAATTCATAATATTTCATGGGAATTGCTGACGTTGAAACAACTTGCATGGTGGGTTCTCGGCGGATAAGAAATGTTCTTGTCCAATCGTTGTATCCGATATCGTTATATCCGTTTGGGCATCCTCTGTTTTGAATGTTCAACAGCCACACAGAAAACTCCCAATTGTTGAGCGCAATGCCACTTTAAAGAGCTCCCTACTAGTTAATAACTAGTCTGTATCTCCAAACCTTTCCATAACATTTTTAATCCCCCATGGAAAGGTCTAGCCTTCGAAGATTAATCCCATTCACGAACACCCGAAATGTCAATCTTTCGGAGCGGACTTCCAGAACCTAACGTAGCCCTCCATTGCCCTAAAAAGAAAGAGTCACTCAGGATACCCCGTGGAGAGCTGACCGTGGTGTCGTTGCACATATGTGATGCCATTCCCAACCTCACAACCTAATATTCCTGAAATATCCTCTTTAAGCCTCGGCGTACACTGACAGCTTATGAATATTTGTATCGCGATGTTAAATCAATAACCTGAGACGAAAGGACTGGACCCATACAATGCAGTTAACGGAGTAATCCCCAATATATTCAATGGAAGTTTTGTTTTGCGGCATAAGCTTTTATTAGCGTTATCAGAATCGTACTTACAAAGCAACTTCATACTGTATCCATTCATCTTGAAAAAAGGAAATGCAAATTTCGCAATTCTTTAGTAACGGGGGCTGCATCTATCGGGGCACACCGTGTTTTCTTCAAAATGCATCGAATTATGTGTTATAAGGGGCCGTGCATCAGTGTCAGACACGTGTGGTACCCGGTAATGATAGTAGCCCGTAAAGTGGTAAAGAACAGGAGTATTTTGAGCAAAACAGTAGTAAGATATAAAAAGATGTGTTAAATTAAACATTCCTTTCTAAGTCCAGAGCGGAAGCGTACCGAGGGGCTCTTATACCCAGAGTTAGGTGTTTTCCACCCAATGCGAGATAAGCCTTTGGGATAACAAGACACTTTTAGGTAAACACTTCCAAGATGGTTTCTCAGAGATAACCCCTATCCCATAGTGCTAAAGGGATAAGCCCATATAACGTGTTCCATTCGTTCTACGCTTGAGCTACCCGACAATCAGTCTTTACAGGTACCGTCAGATACTGACACCAGGAGCCGTCAATAGTCGTTCCCCTTATTTCTTTTTATCATCTTAAAACATTGAATTATGCAACCGGAACCAAGCATTTGAGTCTTTACGAAATCACTCTTAGAAGGTTATATCAATATTCCATAAGCTATTTCCCGAGAGATGTGTAGGGGCAAATCCCATCAACGTTTCAGTCTCTTTGCTCTTTGCTAAATACCAAGCTCAGAAGGACCTCGTGTACATCAATTAAATAAGCAAAGGTACCAGTAGATCAGACAAAAACATAGCATAGAAACTGGTGTGAGTCAGGCTTAGCTCACTAATGAAAAGGACCCTAATCCGTCAGATCTGACCCACTAATATCCTTGTCAATGGGCAAAATACAGTCCTAGTATAGTGACAAATTGCATACTCAGCGTTTTTAATGGCCAAATCATATCTTAATCCCGCATTACCACCCCTAGCCTCCTAAAACTTCTCCAAAACTTTTCCAAAATACTTCATAACATATTAAAATAAAAACAAAACAGCTGTCTAACCAATCCCTCTTTCAAAAGAGATTTCTCAGCACCACCGAACAAAAATACAGTTGACAAAACGGACTCTCTAGAATCTCTAGGTCCTCCGAGGCAACCTAAAAACACTAACACCGAACAAACCCTAGTGCTCATACGACTGCTCCTGCTCTACCTCGCGGAGGATTTTCTCGATGGAATCCACATCCCCATGCATGCCTGCTGCTTCGGAAATCGACTCGGCCAACGTTCCCCTCTCGTAGTCAGTGGCTGGGGTGCCTATTTTCAGCATCTTATGGAACGAAGCCAAAGTTCTTTCCGAGGACTCGTTCGTGCTGGACCGGCTGAAAACCACGTTTTGCGATGAGCATGGTGAAGCGGTGTTATTTGCTGCAGTTGCCCAGAGCGAACTGAAGGGCAAGTTGCACACCACCACGATAACACTTAAGTTCAAGTAGATGGAAGACTGCGATGCCGGGGTGTAGGAATAAATCACCATGATGGACGGAATAATGCATGTCTGCGTAGACATGATGAGTAAGATGTGCATGGCGTCAAACTGCTTCAACCCCAACACCCTTCTTGTTCTGACGGCAACAACCAATTTGGCAACCAAAAGCACGCATGTGTAGTTGATTGATACGGCGAACATCACGAACGGGATATTGGTTTCCCAGCTGGTGAACAAGCGGTATCTTTGGGTCATTTCCGCCTTGACCCGCATCAAGTTATGCGTCACGGCAATCACATACAACACCACCACAACAACGCCTAGTGCGGCCGAAATGATGGGGAAGATCAAGCTGGGGGATCGGGCTTTGGAGGATTTGAAGATCACATAAATCTGGAACACGAGGATACATTCAATGCAAGCAATCAACAACACATAGAACGTGTTTACGGCAATAGTCACGTAGAAACTGTCCCAGTTGTTGTCGAACAAGCCGGTGAATTTGAATCCCAAAGAATTGAACGGGCCTAGAAGATACCCCAAGTAAAGTCCCGACCGGATAATAAGAAGAAACAAGGATATCTGGTGCAAAATAAACATGGGTGTTTTCTTGTTAATGACGATGAACCACGACACAAATAAGAGCAAAGACGCAGCACCAATGCCCAATCCTTGGGCAAACCCCAAACGAATACTTTCACGGAGAGTAGCATCTAATTTGGAGAAGGTGATTGTGAATACGGTGTCTGCCACTGTGTAATTGATGGGCAAATTTGCCGGGTTAATATCGGAGAACATATTGGGGGCAGTCGAATAAGACATTGCTACGAGAACCCCCGGCGTGGGCTGTTATATATCAAGCCATAGCGCTGGGTGCAAAAAGTGCGGGAGAGACGTTTAAATCACCTGCCGTTTTGGGGGGTCACAATGGGTATTGGTGGTGATGTCGCAGACGCACGGACGCCACCACTGGATTAGTGCATGACTCGCAGGGGAAAACCCATCTCAAAATGCACCATTATTGGCGATATGCATTGAGATTTCTGCACTAGTAGTGGAGATGCATTTTGAGTTGATTTTTTTTTTTTTCACATGTATGCCGAGATGCATCTTGAGTTGATTTTCTCGGCTCAACACCTCAATGTTCGCATGCGTGGTGGGCCATGTATACGAAACACCATCTTAGCAGGACGGACGGGGTCGGGCAGGGGTTTCCCTTGCTAAATATATTGATTCAGTACGTCCGATAATGGAACTGACTTGAACTTACAGAAGACGAAAATATGCAAACATTTCGACGTCATGTCGCTCTTGTATATGCACGTAATAAGCATTTAGCACATCCCTGTAATGTGCCAGGAATGTCCCAATAATGTTTCAGGGTGTATCCTGTGACGTGCGTTTCAGTCTTGAGCTCGAAGGGGGAGCGACAAATATAAATTTGTGATTTGGCCAAGGATACTGGCACTATCAAGCGTTTCCCGGGTTAATGGCGGGGGTATTTTTTCATCCTTCTACTTGGTACAACAGTTTTTCTTCCCAGCCCCGCGTGTACACCCAAGGTAGTATATCCCAGGATTACCACACCTAAGTACGAGGTTAACATTTAAGGGAAAGACCAATTGCTTTTTTACTTCTTTTCTTGGACGTTGGGTTCTTTTTCCGGCCTCTGCCTTGCGCGGGGGCCCCACTTTTAATCCCCCACACCCAGGTTGGAGAACAATCCTTCTACATAAAAATCAGGACCCAGGAATTCATTTTGTAAAATACGTCCCCTGCCAAAAAAAGGGAATATAAGGCACCCCCACGACTCATGGTAGCGTCTTGATTCCCGTAAGAAATTGACATATTCACTTGGTTTGAAAAAGTTTCGGGCACCCACCGCCTCAGCAAAAGCGCCGGTAAAAAGGTCGGCACAATTGTTCCCTTTTCCCTGCCAAACACGTTTACGAAGGTAGTTGGGGGACCAAACGGTTCACAGTCATACAACTAAGATATGGCGCTGTAGTATCTGGAAGATTTGCTTTAGTCCACCTCACCGCGTACCTGCCAGGTGTGATATGCGATCCCCTACCCCTGTTTATAACGATTAATCGTTCTCGTACAGCATCGTTATATTCCTATATCGGTATATGCAAACGATCGATTATTTCTCATTCCAGAGAATTTCAGCCGATGGGACATTCCATGAACCTTTTTTCTTTCTTTTAATATGCTAATATATTGTTCCTGTAAGGTAAAATGGTCATTTTATCGACTTTGTTGCACCACGGCCGTTGTGGTAAAATACATACTATGTACACACCCGATATATCAATAATCTGAACAAATCGTAAGGAAAAGAACATCAATTCGAAATATCATCTATTCATATAAATATTTTCAAACTTGATTTAGAAGCGCCTGAATTCAGAACTCTTACATATATCCTAAATGTATCCTTCCGGTATCCAAACATTTTTACCATGTCCTTGCAGATAGCAATCAAGCCCCGCTTCGTGTTGCACCTCTCCCTACTAGATACCCAAATTTTTCAACACCACCACTCCAAATAACACCCATCCCGGACCCATATCATGCAACTCTACACTCGTATACTTCTCGATCTCACCCTTTGTCTGGTTCCACCACTTCCGGACGGAATTATCGTTATACCCATCATTACTATAGTGGGGAATACTGCACACCCGCATGCCCCGACAATGGTGCGAGTCCCGCCTCACCCAGCCACCGCCAGCCCTCGAGCAATTTCCACGTATCCCGAACCAGAAACACACCAAAAAAGAAAACACTTAACACGCGCAGAACAAGCGCTTATCTAGCTCCATCCCATTTACTCGATTCTTAACGTGACAAGGCCCCTTAAGCGTGAGAAGGAATTCGCCTAAACACAGATAAACATATACCATCACCCTCAGTCCGCAAAAGATTTTGCCGGGGATGTCTGACCAGAATGATATCTCGATGTTGGACGTGTCCAATGCTCTCGATAGTATCTCCACGGAAAACACACAGGCGCCAATTCGGCGCAAGTCCACGCTCATCCTAACTGACGAGCCAGATACCGAGAAAATGCACGTCGAACTGGCAGCGGACCAGCACTCGTCCCACGCGGACCAACACGCGGACCAACAATCATCCCGGGCGGACCAACACTCATCCCGAGCGGACCCCGCCCTGGCCCCACGCCAGAATGACCCTACGCCCACAAAGGCTCCCGAACAAAGTCAAGTTGAAAATGTTGCAGAGCAAGAAATTAATGTACCTGTTGATATCACCTGGGTTCAAGGAGGCGATAAAGTCTACGTGACGGGATCTTTCACTGGATGGCGTAAGATGATTGGTTTACAGAAACAGGCAGATGATTCGCATCTCGTGACCCTTGGCTTGCCTGTGGGAACGCATCGGTTCAGATTCGTGATTGATAACGAGTTGCGGTTCTCGGACTTCTTGCCCACGGCCACGGACCAGATGGGAAACTTCGTAAACTACGTAGAAGTCACGCCTGAGCATGTCCAGATGCACTTACGCCAACAGCAGCAACAGCAAGAACAAGAGCGCGAGCAGGAGGAGCGCAAAAAATTCCAGCGGCAAGGCCTGACTCAGGGCTCCACGCGTGGGCGTTCTTTCAGTAGCCGCCCCCGTTCGGACTCCACTTTTGGTCTTGTAAATGATGACGATGACATGGGTAACGGATACCTGCGGTACTATGATGAGGATGGCGATCCAATCTTGGACGACCGCGCGTATAACTACATCAACGAAATCCCACCCATTTTCGTCGAGCCCAAGGTTATGGAGCAATACTACCTTGCCATTGATGAGCAGGCCAAGGCGCAAAACGGACCCCAGCAAGCGTGGCTCCATCCTCCGCAGTTGCCGCCACAACTAGATAATGTGATCTTGAACAACTTCAACTCCATGGACAAACATAACAACTCGGGTGCTTTACCGATCCCCAACCACGTGGTTCTCAACCACTTGGCCACCACTAGCATCAAGCACAACACCTTGGCCGTGGCGTCGGTGGTGCGGTACAAGCGTAAGTACGTCACCCAGGTATTATATGCGCCCTTGCAGCAATAGGTGTTTCTGCAGTGGCGGAGCACCTTCATCAAGCATTTTAATCTTCATTATCATCCCACTTGTCGGGGCTATTTAAGGATGGGTTCAAGCCCACGGGTCTGATGTGGAATCAACACATTGGTCTGAAACCTGAACAAACTGGCTTTGCGAAAGCAGCGGCTACACTGTGCGATCCCATCAGAAGAATCAACGGGATGCGGTTGTCTCTTAAGGAAGAGACACTAGTTCATGGTGAGATTTCTGTCCTCGTTGCTTCATAGAACCAATTGTTTCAGAAACACGTTTTTTTATATAGAAGGAATATTCAGTGCAGAAACAAATGCATCTGTAAGGAACCTGGGTTCCAGTAGGATTTGTTCTTCTTTCTTGAAGATGGTGGTGTGACATTCATGGAGCAACGGGGTTGTTTGTACATCTGAAGGACATGTATTCAAATGTCCTTGCTCGTTTATAATTTTGCTTTTTCTGAGCCTAAGTAATATTCCTGGAATCGAGGCGCCAGCTGAAACGTGGTATTTTAACACGTGGGCGTTTTCGTGTACGTTTCGGAGAAATGCATCAGGCACTCCCTTAACATCTATTGATATATTTGGCATAAGGTATATATGAAGGTCTGGGCCTGGTTTTTCGGAGAAACCTTCCCGGATTGGTTGCAGGGCTCGTCAGAGCAATACTGCAACTCCTGATTATTCTAAAACTTGTAGTAAAGTGTCGTAACAACCATGAGCTTCAGTGTAAGCATCTCTGAATGTGGTAACGAAGGGTTGCTGTTGTACTGGTGTATGACCGCAGAAAGTCAATCAGATATACGCATAGAGAGAAGAAGTGGTGTTCAATAGAGAGATCTGGTTATTAACCGTAACATCTGAAATACGGTGTTCGTCAACGAAGTGACCATTTATCAGAAGCATCTCGAAAGAGGTGCTAGTTTCTGCAACCAGTAGCACGTCGTAAAGCAATTGTTCAGCGGATACTTGGCAATGCCACGACGAGTGGGTGAACAAGAAATGCTGCCTTTCATAGCATATAGCAGAAAATAGTGACAATCCATTAGGGGTATTTCATTGGGGTGGGGTTAAGGTTCGTCTTGGTCACACTATCGTTGTATTCTTGACTTCTTCGGGTAATTGTGGTGGATGTTCTACTTCAAACGTCAGTCTACTACCTTCTCTTTAGTAGGCTCTTTTTGGTTCGCTGAAGTTGTCTTTTATTCTTGGAAGGTTTCGGGACCTACTTACCTCGCGTTCTGTGACTTCTACTTGAAACATGTGCCTTTAATATTCTCAGCTGACAAGAGACGGAATCCAGGGCAATCTTCCCAAATTCACAATATGCTCGTTGTATGGCTTATATTAGGAAATTGATTTCTTCTGTGTATCTCCTTTCAATCATGACCGGACCGGCGGGTACTCCAGAAACATTCCAAACATCTGACAATTGAAGGGGTTGAAAACTGAGAGAGTTTCAGTCAATGTTAAAAGTCTTGATGCGGAACGCGGCGTAATTACGGCGTATTACGAAAACACAGCATCGATATACGTATTGCCTGATACAAACTTTTACGTAACCTACAAACTACGACGTATTACGAGGAAATAGGAAACCCCTTCAGATAAAAGTCCAAGATTTCAGTATCTATAATCACGAATTCAGCAGACTCCCTGACCAACCAGAGACACCAAAGACCAAATATAAGAACATGGGCAAACTTTCCATGCCCCTCTTCCGTATCCCTGTAATTTTTCTGAAGTACAGATTGTTCATTTGTTGTTGATATCCTATAGTAGGTAATTGTTGGGAAGCTTTCATCGGGAATTTTTCATTCTCCTGTTTGAGCAGGGGACGCATATTTCCATGAGGTTCTGAGCAACACCCTTAACACATTGCGTTTGAAGCACAACCTCAAGATAAATTGGGACATATCAATATAGAAGCAGCCTTCGTAAAACGTATATGGAAACCCCATAATCGTGCTACCTAATACGAAAAGTGTTACGAGATACGTCAATCGCACCCCTCGTACATCGTTATGATTCAAAACTGGAGACATTCTACATAAACAAAAGTCGACAAAAGTAGAAGCCTCGCAACCCTGGTCGAACCAGCCCTAATTATACAGGCCTTGTTCAACCTTCGATACCCTTTTTTCTCCCGGGATATTTCTCGTGCATTCTCCTGAATACCCTCGGATCAAGGGAACCCCTGCTTGCCCGACAGATCAATTAAATTTGCTCGTTTCACTCGGGTGGGGTATCTAATGGTAGCTGTGGTATCCATGTGAATACATAAAAGAAGCATTTATCGTCGGTTCGCCTCAAGTAATTTTGTCAACAATGCTCCAAACTATCTCAATCAATACAAAAAAAACCAGAAACAGATATGACACCTATGATATATACCGCCTTCTTCACGACTGGGTGGTGAAGAAAGATGCGAAAGGTTATGTAACTAGAGTGTGGGATGTGGCGGAAATCGTGCATCAGATCTATGCTTATACTGCGCCAAAGGGAATTGGTCAGTACAATTATAACAAGCAGAAACGTGGCGAAAAATCGACGTCAAATGGGTTAAACGATTTACGGGCATTTTTGACGACCTTTACTTCGATGCACCTAGTGGATATGTTATTGTACGTGACAAGGCCGATGACATTTCCAGTGTCAAGGCATTTTTCCGTCAGCTACACACAAATTTAACCACCCTCAATCCTCTTAAGCACAACGTATACAGTGTTTCCGAGTCGAGTTTTCAATGGGACCCCGTCGCATCTTTGACACTGAACGATGCCAAATTGACCATTGACTTCAACGACGATTACGTTACGGTATTCGAGTGTATCAACGGAGAAGGCAACTCACTTCCCCCATTTATGGGTCCTTTCGATGTGCAGAACCACGGTGATTTCAAAGCTTTCCCCAAAGGATGGACCCGGGACAAACTCAGGCTAGAATGGCTCCGGTACTTTATTCGTTTGACCAACGGCAACAATAAACCTCAACGATTCCTAATTGTTGATGAGCATAAAGGTCGGCCCACGGAAAAGTTCAAAACACTCTGTCAAGAGAATAACGTTGTGCTCGTTTGCATTCCTTCTACGGTATGGTATCATTTCGTGAAGCTTGACGTAGGAGCTTCACGGGCCATAAAGCAATTCCACCGGGATCGGATCGGCTCCATTTCATCCATCGCGTGCCTTGTTGAAAAATACGTTAAAGCGAGATCGGAGGCATTAACGAGACTTTCCATCAGACGAAAATTCTGCTGCACTGGGCTAATAGAATTTAATCCTGAAAGAATACTTAATAATCTTTCGCCATTGAAAACGTGTGGGAATGTGGATTCTGACCTCGAAGAAATAGTTACGGGTCCTAAAGAAGCCGAAAATTCTGTCAAAGAAATAGATTCGGGTCCTAAAGAAGCCGAAGATTCTGTCGAAGAAATATATTCGGGGCCCGAACAAATACAGGATTCTGACCCCGAAGCAGTAAGAGATTCTGACCTTGAAGAAATAGAATATTCTGACATCGCAGAAATACAACATCCTGATCCTATCCTGGGTCCAATTCAAGAGCAAGATCCCCCCTGTGCTGAGATGGATGGCGAGACACTTTCATTCCCCCAGAAACTTCATTTTATTGACCCCCTAGCTCCTTGTACGCATGCAAAAGAGCCACCTCTTCTACAGTCTGTTGACGGCCCTACCTTAAATTATCAATATCCACTCGAGAATGAAAACATATCATCGAACAAAGAGCAAGCGAAACCCACGCAGACATTTCCGAGACTTCACCCGAATACTAATATCCAATTTTTTCACCATTGCGACAGCGAAACTAATTATTAAAGAGCTGCTCCATCGGGCTCTCCTTTGTGAATCGCGTGATCGGTATATATCTTGCAGATATTATTTTACAGTATGGATCCTAGCCGTTATAGTAAATAGAAATCGAAGCTAAAGTTCTTTTAAACCATGAGATAAACCTTCAGATGCATTCTTATACAGTGTGCTTCTCAGAGAGCTTTCCTAAATACTGGTGAGGAGATGACCCAGCGTAGATGCTGTTATTGCCCAGTTGATGTTTGAAAATTAGGGGTGTTTGAAAATTAGACGTGTTTGAAAATTAGGGGTGTTTGAAAATTAGAGGTGTTTGAAAATCAGAGGTCTGGATTATTCAAGCATCCATTTCATCAATAAGGAAAATATTCACTGAAATACTTTTCCCACGTGATATCCAAGAGCTGGAAAGTTCTCAGCCCACCTTCTTTTCTCTTATGGTCTACTAGACAGTATGTCACATGTAGATCCAGTTCTAACCCTCGCTCTGACTCTTAACACGCTTTTTTTAAAGGATAGTCAATTTCCCTATCACACCATTTCATGCAGAA
The DNA here is from genome assembly GCA_005406065.1 of Metschnikowia sp. JCM 33374. Lineage (NCBI taxonomy): Eukaryota > Fungi > Ascomycota > Pichiomycetes > Serinales > Metschnikowiaceae > Metschnikowia > Metschnikowia sp. JCM 33374. Next base: position 223,266 of record BIMT01000005.1, on the reverse strand, counting down.
ACTTGCAAGAACCATTTTTGTAGCATTGGGTGACGATCAATGAAAAGGACCAAAAACACTTGTTCAACCTGGAAAACCTCACAACGGCAATGTATAAGTGCTTCAGGCCTTACCTCCTTGTGCAATTTTCAAGGGAAAACACATGACACAAAGTGCCATAGAACTACTGCACGAGGCCGGTCCTTTGAAGTTAGTCCAAACGGATGGACATTCGCCAGCTTGAGAAATCTTTATTCCCTTGACAAAATTGCCTATGAAAGGTGACTGCCGACTCGTGATATTTGATGGAGTCTATCAGAAACTTTCATCAGCATTTGCCCAGACAATATGCTCCTTCCACTACGCATGCCTTCGGGCTCTGGGGCTTTATGATAAACCACAACCACTTGATTTTGGTTGTTTCTGTGTATTGAAAGCTGCATATGGAGACTTGATCCAACACATGGCGAATAATGGTATTGAATATTGACGAGTTTGACTTCATTTAGTGTACCACCACGCGAGGAGCATTCAAATCAAGTACGATCCAGTCAAGCTTTGCCGCCGTGTAACTGACACCAACCCCCTCCGTGCATCTTAGCTCCTGAGAACACCGATATACCCAAGACACCCTCCAACTCCAAAGAAGCACGGATTACATAATAGTGAATGCTGCAACTGAATCCGGTAATATCAAAACAAGAGTTGAATCTGGAGCTAGGACATTGCGCAATGGATGGTTCAATAGAAGCAACTTCTAAGAAGCAGATAGGAAAGACATCGTTAGAGCATCAACGTCCCCAGAAGTCCGAAATAGCGATATTAATCATGACCATGAGAACCCCTCAAAACCTTCAAAGCAGGATAAGAAGTCCCCAGGTTGGGTGGAACTTGTAGATTACCAGTTAATAGAAACCAGACGTGCATAAATAAACGCTAAGAAAACTTTTAAGAAGTAGCATGCTATTGCTGTTGTGAGCAAACTTGAGGGGGTGGCATTACTACAATGGAGCATATGATAACCACCCATATTGCAGTTAGACAGAGTAATTCCGCAAACAACGTGACAGCCACTGCGTAAATTAAAAGCAGCAGGATGTTGATGTTGGAAGTTTACGGTAACGACACTACTGTTGATGAAATGACAAATAGTTATTCGCAATGCGTAAGTCAGTTTGTGGTGCCACTGACTAGATTCTCTGACCCGCCAGACTTGTTGGAAAGGATGGACGAGTGTAAATTGCAACCATTGGATACTATCACACATGGTAAAGACAAGAGGGCGGAAATCAATCTCACAGATATTATCGCTTGGAGTTTGGACTCTTGGTGGGAGATGCAGCTTTGAATGCTGCCTTGCAACTTCAGCAAGCTACAATTCCTGTTAGACTTCTCGCCATGGAGGAGTGCTGGATTTTGGGAATTGACTGGAAGCATTCATGGAAGAGCCTATCAATAAGGTAGTCTAATAATAAGGATGTTCCACTGATAACCTCCATATTATTGTGCAATTCTACTTCGGGGTTGTATTCCTTCGGGTTGTTTCCTTCGGGTTGTTTCCTTCGGGTTGTTTCCTTCGGGTTGTTTCCTTCGGGTTGTTTCCTTCGGGTTGTTTCCTTCAGGTTGTTTCCTCCGGGTTGTTTCCTTCGGGTTGTTTCCTTCGTGTTTTATTCCTTCGGGGGTTTATATTCCACCAAACCGGTTAGGGCCCCATATTGGTTCCCGAGAAATCACAATGGCGTCTTTAGGCTATGGGCGGTTCCGGGTGGCTTTAACTTCTCCATTAGGAATATTCTGTTTAGCCGCTACTGTCACTATAATGCTGGGTTTTCACTGGTCCATATGGCCCACACATCAAAAGACTTTCTTCGTAAAAAAATAACATTGACTGCATTACCGTCGGAATCTGCCGTCCATTTCCTTTACATAATAGATCCAGCGCAATTTTTCTTTTTTGACTCCTTTTCCATCATCATTTCTTAAGCGCCGTCAAGATATCCAGGAAAAAGAAACAAATGTCGGTGCGTTTAAATTTTCGTGACGCATGGAAGCGAGCACTGCCAGTTAACTTTCCTGATTAGGCAATTTATACAAATCAGGGTCGAGGAAGGAAAAAAAAAAAAAAAAAAAAAAAAAAAACATTAAAAAACACCCGTCTATCCAATCAAAATGGTTTTCTTGATTTAAAGTTTTCCTTAACATAATGATCCCCGATAAGTAATGTAGAAAGTTCTAATTCAAACATTTTTTTTCTTTATCTTTGTTTTATGACATCTTAAATGTTAAGAATTGGCATTGTTGAAATTCCACCAGAAACGCAAAAAATCAAACTTATTTAAGCAAAACTTTATTCACCACCAAACAGGAAGAAATAACACCATTCAACTTTACAAAAAAAAATTTCACTCCCCACAGTGAATTCTCTTTCAATACCACCGCTGTATTGTCCATTGTACCCCACGGTGCCCCCCACAGTGCCCCCACCCTGTCCCCCCACGCGTCCATTTTAGACTAGACTACTCAACGTGAACCATGACAATAACCACTTTTCTCCAAGACAATTTCATCCCGCGTATCCCCCGAACGGAAAAATGCCCGTGTGGTACTCCAGACCCCTCCAATCCCGATGAAGATTCAAAAAGCCACACCTCGGTTGCTTCCATCGAGTCCGCCTTCACACGACAAAGCTCCAACCACCTCCAACGCAGCCTACGAGGCAGGCATGTTCAGCTCTTGGGCATCGGTGCCACCATTGGGTCGGCGTTGTTTGTGGCTATCGGAAAGGGCTTACAGTATGGCCCACTTAATCTTCTTTTGGGGTTTGCAATATGGTCAATCCCCATTCTTCTCATCACGGTGTCGACAGCAGAAATGGTGACATACTTACCCATAACCTCGCCGTTTGTGCGGTTAGCCGGCCGGTGCTGCGATAACGCGTTGGAGGTGATGACCGCGTGGAACTTTTGGTTCTTGTGTTGCGCCCAGATCCCGTTTGAAGTCGTGACGGTGAATTCCATTGTGCATTTTTGGAGGGACGACTATTCCCCAGCCATCCCGTTGGCGGTGCAAGTAGTACTATATTTTCTCATCAATATCTTTGGCGTAGCAATCTATGGCGAGGTGGAGTTCTGGCTCAGCTTGGGAAAAGTCATTTTGGCCTCGGGACTCATCATCTTCACTTTTATCACCATGGTCGGGGGAAACCCGCAACATGACGCCTTTGGCTTCCGGTACTGGAAACACCCGGGCCCAATGTTTATTGCATATCATGAAGGGGCTCTTGGGAGGTTCCAGGGCTTTCTTGCCTGTCTCATTCGGGCCACATTTACCTTTGCTGGTCCCGAATATATCTCATTGGTTGCCAGCGAAACCATCAACCCCCGCAAAACTCTTCCTTCCGCGTATAAACAGGTTTTTATCCGCTTGAGCTTGTTCTTTCTTGGCGGGGCGCTTTGTGTTGGCATTCTTGTTCCATATAATGATCCTCTCCTTTTGAAAACCTTGGGCACTACTGCCCCCGGCGCAGGAGGCTCGCCGTACGTGATTGCCATGCAAAATATGGGCATCAAGGTATTGCCCGATATTGTCAACATTCTCTTGGTGACGGCGGCTTTCTCGGCGGGAAACTCATACACCTACTGCTCATCCCGAACCTTGTATGGATTTGCCCTCGACGGGTATGCTCCCAAATTCCTCACTGCAACGACTCAGACCGGCATCCCCATGTACTGTGTGGGGATTTCGTTGTGTTGGTCGCTCATATCGTTTTTGCAATTGGGCGAAGGTTCGGCAGTGGTGCTCAACTGGATAATCAATCTCATCACATCGTGCCAGCTAATCAATTTCACCATCTTGTGCTTTGTTTATGTCTTCTTCTATAGGGCATTAGAAGCACAGAAAATCGATCGCCTGACCCTACCCTTTGTGGGGTGGTATCAACCGTGGCTCGCAATAATTGGTGGTCTGTTTACATTCATTATGATTTTCGTGGGAACTTATGAGACCTTCCTTCCCGGGCAATGGAGCGTTTCGTCGTTTCTCTTCTCTTACTTGATGATCTTCGTTGATGTTGCGATTTTCCTTGTGTACAAGGTCACCTTCCGGTCTAAGTGGAAATCTCCCGAGGAGGTCGACTTGGTCACGGGTTTGAGAGAGGTCGAGCAGCACGAAGAGGCGTACTATGCACAATTGGCTGCCGCAAATAAACTCAATGGAGAGGGCCAGATTAAAAGAAGTCCCCTTGAGCGGGTTTGCGTGGTCCTTTTCGGAAGTGAAATGACATAAACGTGATTTTGGACGTTTGGGCCCTGCTCTCGGGTTTATCAAAACTTCGGTTCATGTTTGAATCTCTTGAATATTTATAGCGCGTCCTCGCCATAGTTGAAATTATGCAACATTAGAATCCAGACGGATCAAACTTGTCAAGGTCTGTGATGGTTTGTCAAAGTCACAAGTTGGGTTTTTTATGACCCAAAGGGGGGTTGTTAAAGTATACTTGACCATGCAAAGACAAGCACTAGCTTTGGTTTATTTCACCTTATTGAACGGGTGAAACGCATTTATTTAAGGAAACCTCTTTTCCCGGAACCTTCCAACTTTTAATAAAGTTGCATCCAGTGCCAGGCACAACGGCAGGGTAATGCGTAATAGAAATGGGCGAGAAGCTATGGGTTATAGTGTAAACCAAAAACTTGGCAGTAACAGCCCAACATTAGAATAAACCATAGGGTGCATTCGAACCAGTGATTGCAAATGCACCACATTTCAATTGTTTCTTCAAAAAAAAACAGCAAGTATTTGCTGAGTCGGTTCTGGGCGGGCATAATCAAATCGGGATCGCCCTGTGGCCCGCAGAGAGTCCCGTTTTAATTCTACCTTTCCTCGTTTCAATATAATATCCATAATAAAAACTTCGTCCCGGGTGAAAACACGAAGACACCCTGCAATTAAAAATTCCAAAAAAAATTATTAACCACAAGTACAACCAAAAAAGATCACCCACCTATGGCATGGTGAATCCCCAGGCTGGAGTTGTGCTGGATGGGTTTCCGCCACTTGCCCATATCTTCTGGGGCCAGCCGCATGGCTTCCGCACCACTTCCACCTGGAGCGAGCAAATTGAAAGTCACCAAACCACACCTGCGACTTGGACTTGGCAGGAGCGCGCTGACAGGTCCGTGCACCGAGGGGCGCCGTCTGCACCAAGAAAAGAGTAACTCAAAGCGAGAGACAAACCAAACTCTCACCGATTCCCACGCGGCACCACCTCCTCCCTAAGCGCCGCAAAAACAAAAAAACAAAAAAACAAAAAAAAACAAGCTATGTAACATGGGGGCAGGTTCCTTCCTATTTATATTCCTCTATTTACCCCGCTCAAACGTGGCCTGATGCACATGACAACCTCTAGAACATTCCTTTGTGGTGTGGTGCAAAAACATGAAAAGAAACCCATCGGAGCGTTGCCGTTTTTGCGCCCCTGTCGTGCAGCATTTTCACCTTACAAATGCGTCCTACAAAAGCTTGCCGCCCGTTTTTCGAGAACAGACTTTTTTGCTTGCACGCTTGGCCGGTTCCTCTATATGGGATCTCAAAATGGAAAATTGAGAACCCCCGAAAAAAAAAAATCAAGAATTTGGACCATCCTTAGAAATTCAGCCAGTTCCGTTAATTCGCTTTTTCCGTTTATTCCGAAGAATCCAAGGATTTTAATCGCCTATCTTAAAGCCTGTTGTAAGATTAATTTCTTTTTTTTTTTGAAAAAAAAATAACGGCAAAGTTTTCTGGAAGAGATACAAAAAAACGGCAACCAAAACGATTAAGGGTCAAGAAAACTTAACCGCACTCTTTTTTCCCAAGCCTCCCGTGCCTTCTACATTCGTCCACGCATCATCCTTCGCTGAATAAGAGAAACCCGCCCCTTTGAAAACCCACTCCACTAAGTGGCTCCAAATTTACAAGCTGCCGTTTTCGCCATATTTTTCCACATTGCCCGAACTGATCTTTTTCTTGGACTCTCGTGACACCCCCGTGGAAGCTTTCCATATCCCATCTTCTGGAACCACCCCTCGAAAACTTATGTTTTTGAAAAGTCTAAGGTACTGAAGATCACATCCGAGAAGTTCACTTCCCACTACAAATATTAAACCAAAGAACACGAGTCGAAGTCCCCCTCTAAAACAGGCCCCTAAGCAACCCCAATTTTCGTTAATCCACAGATATGTGGCTAGCTTTTCCACAGATGGATACATCACCAGGCGTCCTACTACAGAAATTCACAGAGCGGATGGTGAGTGACCAGCTGATGGCGTTCACCGACCAGCAAAACTTCACGCTCAAGGCGGTGGCTGTGGCGTCATCCTTCGTATCAATCAATTTTTGTCTCGTGGCCATCTACATGCTCTGGGCAATGGACCCAAAGAGGTTGGTTTTCCGCCACCAATTGATTGCCTTCTTGTTTTTCTATGACTTATTGAAGGCAGTCGTGCTCCTTATTTTTCCTGCGAGAGTCATGCAAAACACCTCTTCCTACACAAGTAACGAGTTCTGCCAGGTAGTGGGCTTTTTCACTGCCACAGCAACGGAAGGCGCTGACTTGGCCATCTTGGCGTTTGCCATCCATATTTTCTTGCTCATTTTCAAACCAAGTCTTAGTGTGAAGGTCAAGCGTACTAATCACGTGGAAGGCGGGCTTTATAAATTCAGATACTACGTTTATGGACTATCCATGGTTATTCCATTGGCCATGGCAAGTTTCCCTTTTATTGGCCATGGCTATCAGTCTTTCGTGTGCTGGTGCTACCTACCACAAAGGCCCTACTGGTATAGGGCTGCGTTCAGTTGGTTGCCCCGTTACATGATTGTCGTGATCATTTTTACCGTTTATGCGCTGATTTACATCCACGTTTTGAGGGAGTTCAGGGTATTGGGAGGTGCCTTCTCCAAGTTGCACCGCCAAAAACTTAGAACCACACTGAGTGCGGACGAAAACTCGAAACCGTCATTCTTTTCTGCTTTTACTTTTTTCCTTAGAGATGTGCGGGCATTTTTCTTCCCAAACTATAATTCCACTGGCTCAAAAACACCAGGAAGTGACGCTGACTCCGAGTCAACCGCTTCAAAATCAAATCCGGAATCTTCGGGTGATGAAAGAAAACCAGATTCACCTGGGTCTCCAGACGGGTCTCATGACTTGGAAAATAATTTGGGAAATGCGGACTTCCAAGCCGCCAATTTAGAAAGTTTCAAAAAGCGGCAAAAAGCCATTGAAAAACAAATGAAGTCTGTCTTCATTTACCCTATTGCATACGTTTCTGTGTGGGTATTTCCCTTCATTTTACATTGTACCCAAATTCTGTACGAGGAACACCACGGCCCCATAGTTTGGCTTAATTACCTAGGTGCCATCATTCAGCCGTTGATCGGCTTTGTTGATTCGCTAGTGTTTTTCTACCGCGAACGACCATGGAAGCATACCGTCATGAGGAACTTCGAAAAAGACAATGCATGTAAGCTTGATTTAGTACTAACTCCGGGCATAGACCCGGAGGATATGCAGCCAATCACGACGTCTCCTAACAAATCGTCCTTGGCGCTTAGCATGCAAGTTGACTTAGATAAGTATCCCAAATGGAGAAGATTCATGTCAAAATGTCGGTTTCCGTTGATGCAGCTCCCTACAGACGAAAACATAGCTAAATTTCAAGCTAAGCACTTGAAAAAGAAATGTAAAGCAGCCAAATTGAGAGCTAACAAAGCAAGGGAGCAAGGACAACAGGTGAACCCCGTGGCAGAAATCGATGGCTTGCAGGCAAAACACGATTTCTCCAATTTGTTGGACGGTAGCAACTTCACCAATGATAATTGGCATAAATTTGAAGGATACAAACTCAGTTTCAATGAGGATAGCGGGAAACCCTCGTTAAATTCAAGTAATACAGCCGGAGGCGATCGGAGGCCTAGTGTGGCAACTATTTCAAACAAGTCAGCTAAATCTCGGCGTGTGTCGCTGTTCGAAGGACATGACCCTATTCCCGAGGATGCTTCATATGTGAAGAGAAATTCAAAGGTAATGAAGCAGGTTAAATGTATCACTACTGACCCAGTCGACGATGAAGGAGAACTTGATCTTCTAGACTTTTTGGGAAGGCCACCAAAATAAGCTGGTGGATGTGATTGCTGAAACCCCATTTTAGTCAGTCAAACTGGCTGAGCTAAACCAAAAATAAAATTCATTGGAGTATCTTGAAGTGAACAATGCTTTGATATATCTCCACTTCTGTGTCTTGAGGACCAGGTCACAACCCCACTTGTCATTCTTTTCATTTTGGGAGTATCATAATACATAATGCTATAATAAAGGACATTAAAAAAGAGGGAATCCTTTTAGTTGTGATACAATAGCAACTAATGCCACAATTTGGAGTTGTGCAGGCCTTCATAATCGTTTTGGTACTTTCACCAAGAGAAAGTATATCCTAACGGAGAGCTAACTTTAGCCATAGTTTCAAGGTCTGCAATTCCTTCTAATTTATATGAGGCATGATGGAAGCAATTTTGAAGCATGCCCATTCTTTTGAGTGTTCCACATTTGAAAAAAGACATCAATCTGTGATCGAGGGCTTCGAAAAACGATGTAATACGTGATCATGTGTCAAATCGGGTATATCCATGAGAACCCCCGATGGTCAGAGAACTCATAAACTACAATGCTTCTCTCTAAATGCAAATCCTACTAGCCGCCTATTCCACACTATACAACAATATAATCTCTCCTTCTCATGAGCTTCATACCTTCGCCACATGCACCACTTCCTCCTTTATTGAGTCGCCTTCACCCTCTTCCTCGTTGTCGCCAATATCCTCCTCGTAAATCGTATCTCTATCCACATCAAAATCTGCGCCTCTGTTTTCGGGCCCTAAAAACGTCATAATCAACACATACCCAAACACACAAGCAATAAAAATACTCATCACCTTCGAATAGTCGTATGCTTTCTCGCCAGATTTCGTGACAATGGGGAATCTCTCGCCAATCGTCGACTCGATGGTCGATGACGCTGAAGATACCAAATTTCCTAGCTGGTACGATAATCCCACCACCAACGCTCTGTAAGCAGGAGGCGAAAGCTCCGAAAGGAAAATGGGCACCACTCCCCATGCTCCCTGGACGCCTGCTTGCATGAAGAAAGCTCCGGCGTTGATTGCAGAGCTCCTCAAGTACGCCCAAGGGTAAATCATGGCCGCGCCCAAAACCACTGCACACATAATGGTCAATCTCCGGCCAATGAACGTAGACGCGTGTCCACACACCGTACCGCCAAATATAGCCCCCAAATTAGCTACGGCATTGGTCACCGTGGAACGGTCTTTGCCAAATTCAAGCTGTTTAGAAAGAAGCGTGGGGTACAAGTCCTGGGATCCGTGTGACATGAAGTTGAAGCCAGCCATCAACAAAACACAGTAGATCATCGTAAGCCAGTAAGTTTTAAACACGCGCTTGGTATCACTGCTGAGCTCGTACCATTTGAGATGTGAATTGAGCTCTCTTTTGGCCTCGGCATCGGCTCGTTGACGACGGTACGTGTCAGTTTCTGGAAGGCACAATCTCCATGCAATGAAGAGCACGGGAGGACACGCGGCAAACCAGAACAATGCCCTCCAGCCATGGCGTGTGTTGTCAGTGATGGCCCTGTTGAAAACCACCGCCAAAAGATACCCGAACGCGTAACCCTCCTGGAATATACCCGATAACACACCACGGCATGCCACCGGGGAATCATCCAACGACGTGGCCAACGAGAACCCGTAGACACCGCCCATGGCAATGCCGAAAATGGCACGCACCCCTAGAAACTGTTCATACGTCTTGACAAACCCAGTGCCAATCTGCAACACCACCAATAAACTCAAGTTGAACACATAGGGCCATTTGCGGCCGTATCGGTCACCCCAGTACCCAAAAACCAACGCTCCCACTGATCTTAACATGAGCACCAACGTGATACCCCAGGTAATGTCCTTGACGCTTTTTCCAAACGTTTTGGCCATGTGACTAGCGTTCAAAGACACTGCAAAGAAATCCACCGCGTCCCATGTCCAAGCTGCAAAACCCATGAGAAAAAAGTTCCAGTTTCTCCACGACATGTGCTTTAGCTCGCCAAAGGGGTTGAGCATCTCTCCCCACGTGTACTGGGCCCTCTCTTCCTTGGTGACAAAGAGAGTTGTGAGTCTGGTGGAAAAATACTTCTTGATGGACTTCGAAGACAACGAAGGAGGCTGGGATGCATTCTTATTATGGTTCCGGACATACTCCGAGTGCACGGAAGACGTTAAAGAACGAGACATTTTCAAAGCCTTTTTGTGGATTTTTGTGGATGATGAAAAATTAATTATCTCAATAAAAAAGGAGGAGACCCGTCGGGGTATTTATATTTTTGCATTGGCCAAAAGTCAAAGGCCCGGCTCACCATTATTCGGACTATTCCCAATAAAAAGTCCGAGAATATATGCACGCTACCCCAAAGAACGCAATTGAGTCATGTTGTGTGCAGTCTGAGTCATGGGTGGATAATAGTTGAACCAGGCTGTGTGCAGGAAAACACACTGTGGTTGCATATGACTCCACTCATAAAGGTGGTGTATATGCCGAAATGCAACCCCTCCCCCCTCCCTCCTCCGCGACGATTCTTGACTCAAGCCTCCCCAAGTACCCCTCCCACTGCCCAAAGAAGTAGTTTAAAAGTAAGCTTTGTTTCGTATTTCTTCCCCACATCGGTAACCAACGGTGGATTTCCGGGTGGTGTTTTGAGCAAACCTCCTTCGCCGTGGATTGAATTTTCACCATCTGACTTGCGGCGTCATTGGCTGAACCAACGGGCAAGATTATGCGAATCTGTCTTCGGAGATTTAACTCCGACGTATGATGCATGGCAGATTCTGCGATAAGCAAACATTGGCTAATAACATGACGGATTCGAAAATTTGTTAAATTTCAAAGTGCGGAATGACTAACATGCCTCGGTGGTTCCGCGGAAAAGCTTGCCTCGCGCCGCCTGTCACCACGAGGAATATTGGACTTCCGAAAGGATGTACAGCCCCACCCTGAAGAAAAAGGTATCTCCGGGGATGTCGCTTTAAAAATGTGTCAGTCGTATTCCCGGGGGTTTTAAGTACTGGAGGACCGCAGAAATTAAGAAAAAAATCGGACCCATCAAGAGATTAAAGCTCCGGGGATCATCCGAGGAAATGGCGACTCCATTTTTTTTTTCCTGTTTTATTTTGTAAGTCTTTTGTTGGTGTGCAGGATCATCTACGAACTACCCAAAAAGTCGACGTTCAAGGGAAACCTCCTCTGGTCAAAATAAGGAAGCACTCAGAGGGTGCTTATTCTTTTCATACTCAAGCCGGGAAGGATTTATAAATGAATATTATTTATGTTGTTGTTTTTTTTTTCTTTTTTTTTTTAAAAAAAAAAGTTAATGTATAATGTGTCGAAAAGGTGCGACCCAAAACTTTTTTTGGAAATGGATATCCTACAACATTTCAAAACATGGTTTGAATCTTCAAAAAATAAAACCGGGAACAAAGTCAAAACCGTTCAATATAGTTTCAAACTCGCCCCCAAGTGCCCAAAAAAAGATACCGGGGCCGATGACTCTTTTTGGGAAAGTTTAATGGGTGGTCTTGTTTCATAAGGGAAAGGCCAATATACACCCCAGGCGAGAGAAGTTGCGGGGTAGGTGTGAACTTTTCAACAACGAAAAGAAAAAAAAAGGAATTACAGTAAACCCATAAAGAGCCTATGAGGATGCATTTGCTAAAGAAAGCATGGGGTTGTACATCAATCAGTGGAATGTCAGACTAGACAGATGTACATCTAGATTGAGCATTTATTCTCGGAAAACCTACAATAATTTCCGATTCCCAGCACTAGCACAGAAAAACACTTCCTTTCCATCAGTGTTTCAAACTAGTATATTAAGCTGCCTGGGAGCATAGAGGGCTGTGAATACCCCGATAGGCATAGACCCGTGTTGATATTTTTGGTACGCTACAAGACAATGGGGTTTGGGTGGCTCGCTCATTAAAACTTGCTATCATTCAATTGCCCCACTGTAACTGCTTACTAGATATTTCTGATTGGTCAATGTGAAATGTTGCAATAGAAATGGACTTCTATTGGTGGAACAATGTGCTGTGGAAATTGTACACTTATCATAGCTTGTACCCAAGATTTTCCTTTTATTAAATGAGAAAAGAAGCCCATGGAAGAGGTCCCCGAATCATTCTTAATTCCTCCAGGTCTCCCCGACGCAGTCGCAGTTTCCTAGAAACAAAGCAGGCCCATGGATCATGTGGTTGTCTTCACCTACAAACTGTTTTGGGACAGGGAACAGGCTCCAGGCAGATCCCTTCATCAGCAACAAATCAGCATGAGGTTCCTTCAAGAACGAAGTTAATCTTGTGCCCAAATACAAACCCCCCATTTAATGCAAAAGGTACACCAACAGCCAGTGTTGGACACCATTAGCAATAGCGATAGTATCATACTTTGTGCACCAAAATCTCCTTGGTTTTGACCAAATCTTCCTCAACTTCCCCCCTTCCACCCAATTCTTCACCCAAGATGGTGTCTCGGTCAACCTCAAACCCTGCACCTCGATTTTCGGGCCCAACAAAAGTTATAAACAAAACATACCCAAAAACACACCCAATGAAGATGCTCATCACCTTGGAGTAATCGTACCCCGCCTCTCCCGTGGCCGTAATGATTGGAAAGTCTTCACCAACCGTCGACTCGATGGTTGACGAAGCTGAAGACACCAAGTTGCCTAGCTGGTACGACAAACCCACCACCAAAGACCGGTAGGCAGGTGGCGAAAGCTCCGATAAGTGGATGGGAATCACTCCCCATGCCCCCTGAACGCCGGCTTGCATGAAAAAGGCACCCGCATTGATAGCCGGGCCCTTTAGGTATGCCCAAGGATAGATCATTGCAGCACCCAATAACACCGCCAAAATCACAATCAAGCGTCGGCCCATGAAGGTGGATGAATGTCCGCAAACAATGCCTCCCACAATTGCCCCCAAGTACGCAACACAGTTAGTCACCATGGACTGGTTGGCACTGAAGCCGAGCTGTTTCTCGAGAAGCGTTGGGTACAAGTCTTGTGAACCATGTGACATGAAGGTAAACCCAGACATCAAAAAAATGCAGTACACCACCGTGAGCCAGTATGTGCGGAGAACATTCTTAGTCCTATGACTAATTTGGTACCATTTAAGGTGAGCCTTCATTTCTTTCTCGGCGTGGGCGTCTGCTCGTTGCCGCCGGTACGTCTCTGTTTCCGGAAGCAAAAGTCTCCACACAACCAAAAGCACCGGAGGGCATGCAACACACCAAAACAAGGCCCGCCACCCATGGGGAGAGGTATAAGTGAGGGCTTCTGTTCAAGAGGACAACTATAATGTAGCCAACCGAATACCCTTGTTGAAAAATCCCCGACAAAATACCACGGCATTGGTTTGGCGAGTCTTCCAAAGACGTGGCTAGCGAGAAACCAAAAACCCCGCCCATTGCAATTCCGAAGAGCGAACGAACAACCAAAAACTGTTGGTAGGTTTGGATGAAGCCCGTGCCGATAAGCAAAACCACTAGACAGCAGAGATTAATGACATACGGCCATTTGCGCCCAAACCGGTCTCCCCAATAGCCAAAAATCAACGCGCCCACGGGTCTAAACATAAGAACCAAAGTGATGCCCCAGGTTATGTCCTTAATACTTACGCCAAGTGAAGTGGCTAGATTGCTGGTGTTCAAATTCACCGCCACGTAGTCCATAGAGTCGCAAGTCCAGGCGGCAAACCCCATCAAGAAAAAGTTCCAGTTGCGCAAAGTCATGTGCTTCAATTCCCCAAAAGGGTTGAGAACCTGGGCCCATGTGTACTGAGAACGTTCTTCTTTAGGCACAAAAAGAGACGAGAATCTTGTGCAGAGATAGTTTTTGATGGACGTTGGCGTTAGGACAGGGGGCCTTATGGCATTGGAATTATGTGTGTGCACAAAGTTCACCAGTGTAGATGACCCTAAAGAGTGTGTCATTCTTGGAGAAAGGTGGTTAATTTTTTTGCAGACAAAATTCTTTGGGGCCGCATATTCAGAGTTATTGCCAGTATTTATACAAACCTACCGGAGATATGGATTGGGGTGGTGGTGGTAGAAGAATACCCCTACCAAAGCAAAGGGGCAAAGGGGCAAACCCGAAAACCACAACAAGTTAAAAAAAGAAAAGAGAAAAAGAAAAGAGAAAAAGAAAAAGAAAAGACGATAATAAAAATAACCAAGTCGTGACTTGCCCCGCGATTTTCCCCTTCGGAATATGTTATGCTTTGAAATTCGTAAAGCCATGGCAGTACCACCAATGGACACGGAAAGTATTTCCTTTACGGGTGATTCAGGCCAGATGGATCTTTGGGGCACCAGATTGGGGCATTTTACTTGAAAGTTTTGGCCATCCGGTGTCCCTTTACATAATTTCGAGGGATCGGGTTTTAAATATTTTAATTTTTTTTAATTGTTTTATGTGTTTAGGAAGTCTTTCTTTTGGAAGGGATATATTGGTGATATGGCCCAACAGATGTATATATTTACTGGAACATGGCCTACTCCTGAAGTTAGTTGGGGCCTCGCAATTGAGCATTCTTTGAACATCAGGCCACAAATCACCCCTCTAGAAGTTTCCTCTCCAGAAGTCGCCTCTCCAGAAGTCGCCTCTCCAGAAGTTGCCTCTCCAGAAGTTGAGCCTCTAAAAGTTGCACCTTTTGTCTAGGGACTCTAAGCCAAGGTGTATATAAGCGAAGTAAATAGTGCCGAGAACGATACCCAATTAAATCCTATCCCACGGTGTTAAATGCCGGTTGCTTTTACCAAGTCTTTTTTTATGAACGGAAGTTTTGTACACCTTCCTTGTGTGCTACAAGGGGTTTCATTTTCTCATTAGTCATATACTTCGATTGTTGGATAATTTTCAAATGTCTATTAAAAACACGAAGGATGGGATCTGGCCCTCAGTCCATATACCCACAGTAGGACCACCAAAGAGGAAGTGGCTCACCCGGAGAATACGGTTAGCTTGAGTGCATTACTGGGACCAATACTTCAACAGAGAGAAGGGATCTAGTATTTCTAATATGGTTTGTTGAAACAGCAGAAAGGTTTGCAAATAATAGCCTATGATGGCCAAGAATCTAGAGCTGAGATGCAACCACAATGCCCTCAATGTTGTGTAACTAAGCGTCCTAATTAACCGCAAACCATTTCAAGGTATTGTTTCATGCTTCAGCGAGCATCAAATGGATGTATTAGGCCGAGTAGACCCACGCTACTTGGCATAAAAACCAACATGTGGATGCCTTCCCTTGGCCGCTGCGTTGGGTGGAAATTTTGACATGTTTTCTTTTTTGAAATAGGCGTAATAATAGCCGGGCACGTGGGAAGGTTTAGACGATGGCCTCTGTTTTGTTGGCCGATGATCAAGTTCTTGGTGCGCTAGAAGGCAACAGCAAGTGAAAGTTTTCAAAGCATCTCCTTTCGGAAAGAACGCAGAAAATACTAATATTTGATCTTTCCGAATTCTAGACTGGGGAATATCAACCACTGTTACGGCGATTACTCATGGCAAAAAGAGACTCCTATATGATCTTCGATATTCTATTCCTTCTAATTAGGTCTACCGATGGAAAGGTTCCACGTTGGGCCATGTTCTTCAGTCGTACTAGTATAGAACAGTAAAGGACCTTCTTGGAAGATTGAACTTTGTAGTTTTCACTGTAAAAGCAACACGATACTTCTAGGACCCACATGTAAAAGATAAATAAAGCAATGCCGTGGATTTGGGTAAACTAGGGGTTGTTGGTGCCATGATGAATTGGTACACACACGACCAACGTGATGCCTCTATTCCCACAGCTATAGCCATTCTTGTGGCTGCACTAACCATGGTACGTTGCAGCCCATTCCGCAATCTCTGTTGGCTTAATAAAACAATCCTTGTAGTAAATCACCCTTACTGACAGTGGCCACCACCAGATACCCCATCAAGACATACCATGACATACCATTTAACCGGCAAACACGAGAAATCACGTACGAGTGTTTTTCTTGGGAATCATGATTGATCGCCATTCTAGTATATACGTAATCTTAACTGGGTTGTTAAAGACATAAAGAGGGTTTATTCAGTTAGGTGCCGGGAGTCTGAGGATGGAGAAATTCTCACTCCCCTTCTGAAAAGACTGGTATCGCGGGCGTTCAGGCAAACCATGCAGACGGGACGATGACATAAAATAATTCGAATGTGTTGAGTTTATCTTGGGCAAAAATGTGGACGAGGATTCATTTCCAAGCGAAAGATTTTGCGTTTAATTATCTGATTGAACACCCAGGGTGAAGTGGCGGTCTGTTACAGGTTTTTTTCTATATGGTATATAGTTTTTAGTTATTGGTAGGGGTGTGTGAGACATTCTGACAATAACGTCCAGTAATATGATGATTCTTTAAAAAAAAAAAAAAAATACGTGAACAGTGCCCTTTAACCAAATTCAATCCCAAATTCATAGGGCGCAATCTCACAGGGAGTGCATGTGCGCAAGGCCTTCTCCGAGACACGCCTGCTCCGAGACGGCCAGGACCCCGAAACCCCACCACAACAAAACGTGAAAAATTCACCTGTTTCGGCGTGGAAGCGTAAGGAGAATAAAAAGTTCTTCTTTTTGTACCCTTCCGCAAAAACCACCGGAAAAAGTATAAATTTTGCCCACCAGCACCGGCCCGGAAAAGACGCCCCGGTCTCCGATGCACCGGCCCGGAAAAACTTGTACAGTAGTTGCAAACTCGCAGCGCTCGCAATGCATGCAACCAATTTGCTTGCCATCACCAAGCAAGCTCGTGGCAAAACATAGTACGCAATAAAAAAGACAAAAAACCGCTTTAAATACACAAAACCCGCTTTGGATACACAAAAAACCAAGATATCTAAACAGTGACCATGTCTGCTGCTCTAGATACAAAACATGGCTCGGCTGAAGCATCTCTTTTTACCCCAAGTGAAGGTACATTAAGTGCACCAGCCAAAGAGGCAGCACCGGATCAGCCGTACTCACAGAATTCACCAAAATCGCCAAAATCGCCAAATTCTCCAAATTCTTCACCGCCTGCTGAACTGCCCCAACCCAAAAAATTCATCCAGAGCGATGCTGGCGACGGAACCACCGCCGCAGACCAGTATGTCCATGGCACACGCCTCTCGCTCGTGCTCATCAGTGTGGTGATTGCCATGTTCATCGTGGCTCTCGACCAAACCATCGTGTCCACCATCTTGACCGTGGTCAGTGACGAGTTTGGCTCGTTCTCCAAGGTGGGCTGGTTGACGTCGGCGTTCATGCTCCCGGTGGCGTGCTTGGCTCCGCTGTACGGCAAAATCTCCATTGCGTTTGGCCGCAAGTACACCTTATGCATCGGGATCGTTATTTTCGAAATTGGCTCGCTCGTGTGTGCGTTGGCCCGCAATATCGACATGCTCATTGGAGGCCGGGTCATCCAGGGTCTCGGCGGCGGCGCCGTGCAGGCCATGGTGGTGGTGATTTTATCGGAGGCCGTGCCCATCAATAAGCGGTCTTTGGCGATGTCTTTGATCGGCATCACTTTCTCGGTGGCGTCGGTCAGCGGGCCTTTTGTGGGCGGGGCGTTTGCCACCCACGTCACCTGGCGCTGGAGCTTTTACATCAACCTCCCCTTGGGGGCCATTGCGCTTGTGCTCATGCTTTTATGCTTCCACCCCCCGCGGCCTCTGGGCCACATCCGGGCCAAGTTGGCCAAAATCGATTATTTGGGAACTCTTCTTATTGCCGCGGGCTTGGTGTTGCTTTTGCTTGCCATGACGTTTGGAGGCAACGAATACGCATGGAACTCCGCCGCCATCATTTGTCTTTTCACCATCAGTGGTGTCATTATGGTGGTTTTCCTCGGGTACAATTTCTTCATCCTGAAGAAGCCGCTCATCCTAAAAGACTTTGTCACCCAGCCGCAAATCTTGGCCTCGGGCTTCATGGCCTTCTTCAACTTCGCCTTCTTCTTGAGTTTGGTCAACTACCTTGCCATCTACTTCCAGGTCATTTTCAACGCGTCTGCTTGGCAATCGGGCATCGACTTGCTTCCGTTGGTGGTCAGCGTTTCCGTGGCATCCGCGTTTAACGGAATCTTCATCAGATTCACCTACTTCATCAAGATCCCCATGATGATCTCGGGTATTCTCGCCCCGATTGGTGTGGGAATCCTCTTACTCTTGGGAAGACACACAAGCACTTCCACGAGAATAGGGCTTCTCATTCCGTCGGGTGTTTCTGTAGGGCTCCAGTTCCAGAGCTCTCTTCTTTCGGCGCAAGTGAAGGCTCCTGGCCATATTCCGGGATCGATGATTTTGGTTACTGTTTTCGTCAACTTCATGCGAACAATGGGTGGTGTAATTGGCGTGGTCGCTTCCCAGCTAATGCTCTTGAATAGGGGCTCCATCTACATATCTGAAACCATCAAGGCCAACCCAGAAGTCACTGTCCTTGCCAAAATCCCCGCCAAAGCGTTGCTTTCGTCTCCCAAAATCATCTGGCAGCTTCCAAGCCATGCACGTGACCTTGTTTTAGATGCGTTTATGAAAGCTTTGAAGGACGTGATATACTTGGACTTGGCATTTGCTTGTTTTGCCTTGATTTCTGCATCCTTTACTACAAACAAGCGGATCCCCAAGGCTGATCAAATATCCCATTCCGAGAAAAAGAGCGACACTACTAATGAGGAAGAAGAAGCAAAACAGATGGATTCCTCTTTGGAAGAACCACACCAGGAAGAAGCCCACCAACCCAACACTACTAATCCGAAGCATTAACTTAATCATTAAATAACAATTACATAATCATTGCATCAATATAATCATTACACATTCATTACATACGCATCAATAGAATCATCCAAAACGCATTAACATAAACTTCATTACCATTAAACTTCATCATATAAGCCCCACTACCCCCAAGCATCGACCCCCTCAAAGATGCTTGTTTATATCATTCAAATACTTGCGGATGTGGTCATTGAGCTTGGCAACTGCAGACTCGGCATTGCGGGTTTCAAACTCAAAGTCGAGTTTCATCTTCTGTATCTGGGCTTCAATCTCACCGTTCTCCTTCCTTATTCTATCGACCATCTCCTGCTTGGCAACTCGATCTCTGGTGAGCCGGTCATACTCGAGTTCAAGCGCCAGGAACTTTTCACTGGCACTCTGCTCGCGCTCTAAAGCTTGTTGGCGGAGCTTTGCGATTTTCTCTTCTGATTTTTGAAACTGTCGCTTGGCCCTTTCAAGGTGGACAGACAATTCATCGGATGATTGGTTCTTGCTGGCGAGTTCATCTTTTTGACGAGCCAAGTTTTCTTTGGCATTGTCTACCATCTTCAAGTCATTGGTGATTTCTTGGACGATTTTAATGAGATTGCGTAGCTCATCCTCGACAATCTGGATGGATTGGTGGGTTCTGGTTTTGTTGCGCACCGACGTTTCAAGGTCTCGGAGTTGTTCCTCCGTGGTTTGCGAGTGCACTTTCAAGTCTTCAACCACTTGCTTTATGATGGCGGGGTCAGCGGTGGCGTAGGCTTCGACTTTATTAAGCTCGCGCTCGGATTCACCAAGCAAGAAATGTTGGTCCTCAAGCTTCTCGATGAGCCGAGCCTTTGTTTCCTTGTAACTGGTGTGTTCTTTCTTGAAAACTTCCTGGGACTTCTGGAGCTTTATGAGCTCTTGTTCTAGCTTCAAGTTGTACTTATGGAGGTGGGTAAGTGAAGATTTCTGCACGGTACCTGAACCACCACCATGCCCTTCGCCAGCCGCCACGGGCTCGTCTCGTAGTCTTTCGGTCAACTTATCGATGCGATTGGCCAAGTCTACATTCTGGTCCTCGAGGCTCCTGATTTCAAGTACGGCGTCCTCGGAATCTCTTGCCAAATGCTCACATTCGCGTAAATGCTCCTCTCTGAACCGGGCAAAGTTGATGACCCCGCTGAGCACCCGCTGGGTCCGTAGCGCATCGGGGCGCATCAAGTCCATGAGGGTGAAGTCGTGGATGCCGCATTTTTCGAGAAACATGTTTACTGCCCGGAAGAAAACTACGATTCCCACGGCTTCGGCGGTATCATCGGTTTCGGTATCATCGGTGGATGGCTCCTGGGCGTCGCCACCACTTCTACTGCCATTGGTGCCACCATGGACGAGGGCGGGGTTGCTCTTCTTAAGCAAACTTTTGCTCGTACTGACACACGAGTCGGGAGAAAACCCAATGAATGTATCCAAAATCTGCTCGAACAATTGGTGTAAGTAGGAGCCCGAGGGACGCGACACGAGCTCCTCGCTTGCGTCAAAGTCACACTCCTGAAGGCATTGGGAAAGTTCTTTGAAGTCTAGCAAGGGGAACTCGTCGTTGGTGATAAGGTTATTTCGGGCCGAATGGGCCAGATACCCCGCACCTGAGCGGGAGACAAGATGTCGCGACATGAGTAAAAGACTGGTGTCGATGCGTATGGATTTGAAGAAGGGGCAGTATGTGAAATCCCAAATAGACTGGGTTGTGTGGCGCCGGAAGGAAGTTTATTTTGATTTGAATCTTTAGCATACGCGTCCTGGTGCACGGGTGTTGTCCTGGGTACCTTTCACCAACGTGGGGAGTCGGGGCCGGATGGGTGCGAAAACGAAGGCAGTAGCGAAACTGGTGCATGTTAAATGAACGAGACATTTCACGTTAACAGGGGGTGTAGGAAAAAAAACGGCCTCTTTTAACGATATTGCAAACCCCGATTAAATCACGAAATACAGGCGTCGTTATAATAATAAGCTTGCATGTAAAGATATTTCAATAGTGTGCTGGACATTGGTGACTCGGGCTGAATTCCACAATCCATGTACCCTACAGGAGAGTGAGGGACGATTTCGCTATAGTGGAGCAATATAGCTGTAAACTTCTTGAATGGGTGCAGAATCCCGCAAGTGACCCGTTTTGATTTATCTGCTTTTCTTATGCATAAACAGCAGCCATACACAGAGAAAGCTGGCTGAAAATGGAATTAGCCTCAGAGCCACCTCACTCTCGGGCCCATGTTTTACTTAATTTGACACCATGTAAAGGGCCAACAGGTTATATTTGCAAGCAATACAGTATAGGGGCATAATAGTAGATTTCTTGATAGGAAGAAGTGTGCTACAAAATGTTTGCCTGGATGTTTACCGGTTCCTTTTAGGTTGGTTGAAGTGGTTTTATTGTTGGTGTGCAACTTTCACAGCATGGTATGAGAACATATAGTGACAGTCTCAGTTTAATGCACGCGTTTAAAATGTTTTATTTAGGCATGCCAATGCACAAAGTTCCTAATTCCCTTTTTCATTCTGCAGTGTTTTAATCATTATGCTTGATCTTTTTGGGCCTTCAAAATTCATGTGGAGCCTCGTTTGATCAAGCACCGACGCTTCAAATTTGAATATTCACTTACATACACTTCTCGATCCCTGCTATACAAGCCGAAGTGTCGCCCAGGTGATGGTTGGACCCAACATGCGTATAAAATCCAATCAGCTACATGATAAGTTTTTGAAAACGTAAAAATTACATGGCCAGGTTTATGTTTAGTCTGTTGAAACACCACGGGAGGTGGTCCTCGTGACCTCTGACCTTCAAGCCCAGCAGTGTCTGATACCTCGGTGGGATCTGATCTTCTTCATGCTCTCCAAGTCATCTCTCAACTTGGACCCCAGACGCAGTAGCTCTTGCCGTCAACTTTATCTTTTCTGTTCAGAGAACAGGCTGGGATCGTAGTATTGGGTTGGTTGTTTATTCCCATGTTTATTCCCATGGGAACTTCCTGGGTATAATGCCCGGCCGGTAGACACACGGTGAAATTCACCAGAAATGAAAAATATCAATCTCAGGCCAATAAAATGCTCTGGGGTTATACCCACACACTTCGCAATTCTTGTATAACTTTGGAAAACAAGAATTTGCCGGGACTTCTACAATGTCCGAATTGACTTTATTAGGTGATCGCCTGCTGCTGCATTTCGCACCCATATTCAAGCACCTGCTTAAAAGGCACATTCCGTATTCTCACATCAACAGATAATTTCACCAAAAATCATCCAAATTTTAATCTCTTTTCGGTTTAATTGTTCCTAAACTAGGCACACATATCTTTTTCTCTATCCCTATAAAATTCTAAAATTCTCTGCTTGTTCGATACGGCGGAGGTATCTTCCCAACCGTACACC
This sequence comes from Metschnikowia sp. JCM 33374, assembly GCA_005406065.1. Lineage (NCBI taxonomy): Eukaryota > Fungi > Ascomycota > Pichiomycetes > Serinales > Metschnikowiaceae > Metschnikowia > Metschnikowia sp. JCM 33374. The sequence goes on along the minus strand of BIMT01000005.1, from coordinate 200,932 downwards.
CCACACCTCGCCTAATTCAAACCGCCTGCACCCAAAGCCATATCGCGGAGGAAGTTCCCCCATCTCCGTCCGGTATAGTACATAAACCGTTCGTATTTTGTTAGTGGCCGAAATCTCACCACTAAAGCTTTAATAGATTATGGATTCGTACACTGAAACACCCACCTTTTCCCGGTCTCCCTCGCCCCGAGTGGACTTGCCACCATTGCATGGCAAATATCTTGATTACGACCACGTATTTGATGCGGAAATCGCCCAGCGTGACGAATGGCCCGCCAAGGCCAAATCGTGGTTATCGGCCATGGATCGCAGCACAGAAACTCGACCGGATATTCGGTCCGATATGGAAAAACTAGAATACTACATTTCTTATTTGGGCACAGGCCCCAGCCACGTGTATACGCAAAAGGTGAAGGCTGGTGTAATCACGGACTTCTGCTCGTTTCTTGATTGGTTCACATTGAAGTATATCCACATCCATAGCCAGGAATCTCTTTATAAGCGATTGGCCTCCACTAGACAAACTTCCACCGTAAAGAAATACATCGAGGAAGTCACCCAGATCGAAAGGTCTGGCGCGGATTTGCTTGACCTGAGAACCGTGTCGAAATTTTTTCTCCGCGGCCTAAAAAACAAGACCCTTGCGTTTGAGGTGAGGCTTGCCATCCAGCCGGATATGGTTCTTGATGATATTGTGGATCTCGTCTTGGAGACGATGTTTTCAAACAGATACAATGCCATTGGCTTCCCGCGGGGCCGGAAACGACTTGGCCGTCATTTTGTTCCCAAGAACCGCAGACCGAACTATCCCAAGTTCCGCAAACACGTTAACATTAGCTAATTGGGTGGAGATGCCTCAATGGTGACCCAATGATTCAATGATTCAATGATTTAATGATTCAATGATAATCTGGGCAAGATCGTGTAAGAGTAAGCTCTGCTAATTGATTTCCTCAAAGAAAACAATGATTTTTTTTTTGGCCTTTCATCTTCCTAGATGGATTGAGAATCCTAGACGTCAATCATGAAGGCCTATTTCTTCCAGACATATTTTGCCTTAGTAACTTATTTCGGATTATTTCCCATACTAATAGAGATTCACTCGGTTACTTTCTGTAGATTTTATCACGGCGGCCGTCATTCTGTCGGCTGCTATAGATATATATTTCTCCTTTTACAGCTCCAGATTTGGAAACCATGACATGCCAAATATTACTTTCGTAGAATTAATTGGGCCGGTATTTCCAAAAAAAATATTCCCACGTTTTCAAACCACAGAGACTATATCAGGTGCTTCAGAACCAAGAATTCTCTGTGTTTCCGAAATCACTCCTTCACTATTTACAATTATCAAGAAAGCACCAGCCAGATTCAAAGAACACTTCTATTATTACCACCTCTTTGATGGATACTTGAAACAAGTCTGGAGTACATCAAACCAGTTACCGATTCCGGGTAACTTCATTAGGAGTGGATATCTTCCACCAAATCATAACTTTGATGCTCATCAGAAAGAAACAAACACGACGCCACTTTATTGGGAGACTAGAATGCATCACTTCAACTTCTTGCTCCCTTTATCTTATCAACCCCTTTGGATGATTCAATGGCGAGCATGTGAAAATCGTTATAACAGAACCCTGGACCCACATAGCACGAACACATAAAGTGCGTCTTCACAAAATAGTCAACCTAAAACTTTCGTGACCCCATGTTACACTCTTTCTGCTGTCCAGATGGCACCTCTGCAAACCAACTTGATGGTTTCCGTGAGCAAAATATATGGCACGGCCTTTTTCGCGTCATTTTCCACCGCTGTGTCCAAATGCTCTAGTTCATCATCTCGGAATGTGCTGATCATATCCTTCATTGTTGAAATCTCGGGCGACGTGCGGACCCCCTCCGTCAACTTCTCAGGCAGCACTTTCTCGCCCGTTTCTTTATCGAAAACATCAATGTTATATTGGTTCATGAGAACACGAAGCTGTTGGTTGTAATGCCCACCGATCACCGTCTCGACTGCGACTGTGCAAGCCATTGCGGCCTCCTTACTAATAAGAGCTGTACCCGCACCCATGGCGACTGCTCCAATTTTCCAAAAAGGAGTGAGCAAAGATGGTCTGACTCTTCTTTCGGTTTGAAGGCGGTTAAACGTATCGTGATGGTAAACTTCTTGTTCCCACATGTGCTTCAAGATGGGCTTTAAGTGAGGGTACTTGTTTGACAAGATTGCGTACTGGCCCATGTAGATGTAGTTTGCTCCCAATTCTCCAGCTTGGTCGACTCTAATGACTCGGTCAAGAAAAGCTTTTTGTGCTTTGGACATTGCCCCGTACTCCACATCCTCCTGCTTAACAGTGCCGCTTTTAGCTTTGGGGGCAGGAGTGCCTGCGTTTGACAGCGCCCTTCTTGAGGACAAGCGTAACTGGGTCAATCTTTTTGAGGCGTGCTTGTTAAACATGGTACTTCTCTAGCAAACGAAAAAAGTATTGCGTTTATTATGGCAATGTGAACCAAAGTATAGAGCAAGATTTAGGGAATCTCTACTAAGCGAAGTGGTGAGCGGGGCCAGACCGTTGCATCACATGATTTCTGGACTTCCGCGCACCCGCACTGTGGCCACACCATTAAGCCGCCCCCATACATCCACGCCCCGAAGTTCGCATTTGCATGAGTTAAGAAGTTCATTCGACATAAGTGTCAAAAATACCCATCATGGCGATACCAATATCGAAGGGTAGTTCCTGTGTATCTCTAGAGTTTGCCACAGGTTTGTTTTCATTCAGGCAAACTCGCAAATGACGTAAAAGTCTATTGGGAATTTCCTTAACAATAAGCCACTCAACGGGGAAGATTCCTTTCCACCGGCTGGACTCCACCCAGATATCACTTGCCAGTGTGAAGTCAATGGCGTCTTGCATCCTGGCCACGCCACAAAATTTTGCCGAACTGTTAACCGAGAAAAATAAATAAATGCCTCCAGTTGTTTCACGAAATGCCTTATCGAGACGTTTATTCCCAAGCTCCGTGGATGCCCAAATGCCATTTCGCATGGACGCCTGGACATCTAGACTACTGTATGATTTGATCACGAAAAACCTTGCACTTGCGCAAACTTGAAACTGCTCACCGTTAGATCGGAAAAAAGATCTCTCAAACGTGGTTTTACCTGCGGTAAATTCAGGCAGCTCAAAATATTCACCATCATCTGGCCAAAATCCTTGCGATTTTGACGAAGTCAACGAGATTGAAGACGGAAGTGATTCTGTTGAAGGCGTTTCCTCGTTCTCTTCGGCCATTATATGCGCTACTTTCTGTGTAGCTCCACGCATTTCATATTCATCCTTCTGTGTCCAGATGTTAGGCGTGCAAACTATATCAATACTTTTAGTATAATCTGCCAACCAAGTAAGCTTTTCTAGTTTTCCAAGGGTAGCAGGCGTACAAGGCTGGTTTAGTCTTGATTTTGGTGGTGCCTTAAAGATGATTAAGCTTGAATCAAAGAGCAGCAGCATGTTCAACGATTGCTTCAAAAGATGAATATCCCGCTTCAATGGTGTCTTAATAAAAACAATTAAGCACGAGAACCTTCTGCTATTATTATTATTTTAATGGTATTCCTTTAGTTCAATAAATGCACCTAGACTCTTCTCCTTGATTTTTGTGGCAAAGTCCTCGTATGACTCGTCTTCGCTAGTGACCTTTGGGTATTGTTCAGTTTAAAAAAGTCACACAAAAGAGATTTTTGATTCTTTTCCTTTTGCTAGCTGAAACTGCCCAAGAAATTTTCTAAGATGAATTAAAAAAATGAATAAAAAAATGAATGAGGGAACCTTTAATGTGGGTGGCAATTGGCCCTTTTATATGTATTGACTGACGTACAAGCGAATTTGCAACCAATTTAATGCCACAGAAATATTGTGCAGGAAATACTTGTGCCGTGGGTTAAAGAGATCACCAAAAAAACTTGATCCCTGGAAAAAAAAAAGCATACTACTTTTCTTTTGCTAGGCGCGAATACCTTTTGTTTTTGTAAATGTTCATCGGCATATCTGAGGAAACATACACATATCAACACATGAAAAATCCCCTCCCACCGCCCGCATTGACTGCGGTAAAGAAGCCTCGACTAAGCGTGAGGGCTGCGGCAGTAGGTGGTGCGCGGCGCGCGATGGGGTATCGCTTAGATGTCAACCGGCCCTGAAACGTGAGAAACATCCTCAATATCTTCACACAGAGAATCATTGCGGCCCCAAAGTATAAGGAACCTCGCGCAACTATGAAAGTGGATGTGAGTGTCGCCGAAAAGCAACCGGTAACTGCCGAGGAACAAAAGAATCTCAGGAAACAAAGGAGAGTCCAGGAGCGATGTTTTGAGACACCGGTGAACATTTCCAAAGTCAGCTTGCCTATTATAAAACAATGGTTGACAGATCGTCTCGGTGAGCAACTACCTGACGATGATGTAGCGGTGGAGTTTATATATGAGCTTTTGATTGGTGGTGAGAACGACGAGCCTGACATTGGAGCCATTCGCGAGCAAATGGATGATTTTCTAGGCAAGGAGAAGAGCCGTGTGTTCTGTCTTGATTTATGGCAGCTTCTTATTAGCGCACAGAGCTCTCCTGAAGGTATTCCCCAGAAATTGGTAGATGAGAGAAAGAAGAAGATCGAAGAAGATGAAAAGGCCCGCAAAGAAGCTGATGTGATTTTGCGTGAGCTCCGTCCAAATCCCAGTTTTTCAAGGGCAAGGTCCCAAAAACCCAAGGCTAGTTTCAAAAAAACTGAGTCTAAAGTTACCAATGTCCCACCAACTATGGGTAACCGCGTAGGCAAGCCTAGTCGAAAGACAAACTACAACCGAAGCTAATAGAATGTTAGGGACCAGCACCAATTCCTGGGGTGATGGACTAATTGTCTCGACCCACGAATCAAGAATATTCCGCATTCAGGTGACTTCTTTTCTGGGACTTCTTTTCTGGGACTTCTTTTCTGGGACTTCTTGTCGGAAACGGAAGAAAGCGCTTTCTATTCATCCTTTATCCGGATTCACCACCACCCCAAGGAAAACTACTGGTGCGTTCAAAAAAAAACAAATCTTGGAATAACTTTTATGTTTTCTATTCAATTTCGTTATTGTTGCCCATTTTGCGGTTATTAAATGGGCGGTAAATAAGTTCTAAGATATACTTAGAGTCTTACGAGCTTATCTTTTTCACACTCTTGACCAACTCCAGTCCATCCAGTTCCGCGCCAACGCCTTATCTTTTGGCTTCCCCATGAAGGGCGAGCAGACCTGGTCCGCATGAGCGAAGCTTCCGCATAACCGGCAGCAAGAAAAACTCAGTGGGGACGTCAGAACCAAAAAAAAAAAAAAAAAAAAAAAAAATGCTAAAATTACTATTATTAGAAAATGGCCAAAAAACTCACAGTTTTTACAATAACGGCTCAGTTAAAAATCTTTCAACCCGACATTCTAAAATATGCTTAAACATTAGCAAAATCTCCAATTATCACAGCCATCTTCAAGCAACCTGTTGTTTCCTCCCCGCCTTTTCGACCCCTCTAGGCCCCGCTCCTGCGTGGTCTGCGTCACCCTCACACCATTTTCCGAGCATGGCGTGCACAGTCAAAAAACGATCAACAACTGCCAGGCAAGCAAAATCCAGACAATCCCGGACCTTCCAATTCAGTTGAAAATACCAAAACAAAACCAACTCAAAATGTCAGACTCACAGAATCTGCAGGAGAATCATCATAATCATCACCACCACCATCATCACCATAGCTCGAGTCAGCAACCAGAGCATGAGGGCCAACAAATCGGCGGTGGAGAAGCAAAGCAACCTTCAGGTGTCAGAATCGGAAAGTACCAAGTTTTGAAAACTCTCGGAGAGGGATCCTTCGGAAAGGTCAAATTAGCACAACACCTTACTACGGGGCAGAAGGTGGCATTGAAAATCATTAACCGGAAAACATTGGCAAAGTCAGACATGCAGGGCAGAGTTGAAAGAGAAATTTCCTACCTAAGATTATTGAGACACCCCCACATCATCAAGCTTTATGATGTGATCAAATCCAAAGACGAAATCATCATGGTGATTGAGTTTGCCGGAAAGGAATTGTTCGATTATATTGTTCAACGGGGCAGAATGCCTGAGGACGAGGGCAGAAGATTCTTCCAACAAATCATCGCCGCCGTCGAATACTGCCACAGACATAAGATTGTCCACAGAGATTTAAAGCCAGAAAACTTATTGTTGGATGACCAACTAAACGTTAAGATTGCCGACTTTGGTTTATCCAATATCATGACTGATGGTAACTTTTTGAAGACAAGTTGTGGCTCTCCAAACTACGCTGCACCCGAGGTTATCAGTGGAAAATTATACGCTGGTCCTGAAGTGGACGTTTGGTCCGCGGGTGTCATCTTGTATGTGATGTTGTGTGGAAGATTACCTTTTGACGATGACTTCATTCCTGCGTTGTTTAAGAAAATCAGTAATGGTGTGTACACTTTGCCTAACTACTTATCTCCCGGTGCAAAGGGTTTATTGACCAGAATGCTTGTTGTGAATCCATTAAACAGAATCACCATCCATGAGATTTTGGAAGACGAATGGTTTAAGCATGGTATTGAGGAGTACTTGCTTCCACCTGACTTGTCGAAGACAAACCACAACAAAATCGATGTGGATGAGGACGTTATGAGTGCATTGACAATGACCATGGGTTATGACAGAGATGAGATCTTAGCTGTGATTCACTCTTGCAACAAGCAGCAAAACCCACGTCAACATCCGAATGAAATCATCGATGCGTACTTGTTGATGAAAGAAAACCATTCGTTGGTGAAAGATCTCAAGAAAAACAAAACCGAGAAAATGGAAACTTTCTTGTCGCAGAGTCCTCCACCAACCTGGAGCAATCATGAGGCAAATAACGTGCCAAATTCCCACAAGGCGCCTGGTGTTCAACAGTCATTGACTTACCAAACCTTAGCCACGGTGCCGGACTTGTCTACTTTACCAAACTCCACCATTGCTATTTTACCATCTTCACTTCCGTCGATTCATAGGGCTTTCATGATGCAGCAAACGGATGCTGGTGCAAAGATCAACCCTGTGTCATCTAAGAAGCTGAAGACCAAATGGCATTTCGGTATAAGATCGAGATCGTATCCGTTAGATGTTATGGGTGAAATATACAGGGCATTGAAAAACCTAGGAGCTGAGTGGTCCAAGCCCACGGAGGAGGAGCTTTGGACGATCAGAGTGAGATGGAAATATGGGCCATCGATGGTGGATGAGACTGCAAAAAATGGTGAGTGCGTGCCTCCGGATTTGATGAAGATGAGAATACAGTTGTTTCAATTAGAGCCCAACAACTATCTCGTGGACTTCAAGTTCGATGGGTGGGAAAATTCTTCTGGTGAGCCTACTCCAAAACAAGATGTCGATGAAATGAGCTCATTCTCGGCATATCCATTTTTGCATCTTGCCACTCGTCTCATTATGGAGTTGGCTGTCAATTCTACACAAGCATAATTGGGAACAAGTTGTTGATCAATTTTTTTTTCAGAGATGCTGTAGGAGATTGCCATGGGGGGTTTCATTTTTTCCCAAAAAGATTGAAATTTTATTTGTTGCCATCTTCGGTGTTCTCCAACCCGGTTCTTACATTTAGCTAGCCTAAAGAGATGCTTTGTTGCGCTTTATTGAGCAATGTGAGCATGTTTGGAGTTGTTCTGTTGCGCGTCCAGTTTGGTATTACACCAGTCTATTGCACACGTCTGCGGGCCACGGGCACCCCCTTCAACCCCCTCCAAATAGCGTTTCCATCAAGCCTAAGGTCCGCGCAAGATTGCTGCATAAATGAGGCATGTTGGCAAAGAACACAATGCCACGACGGGGATTACATGGGCGAAAGTGATCTTTTCCAAGAAAAAATCCGTAATTTTGTTTTGCTTTTTATATTCGGTTCACAGCAAAATATGCGGCGGCCTTGGGAGTTTGGGTCAGTCCGGTAAGCGTGTCGCCGCAGCCTTTGTCGCTGACTTTGTCATTCCCCCCTGTGTCGCACCAGACATCCTGATGAAGAGAGATGTCCTTCATATAAAGCTCAATTTAACCAAATAGGCAGGTATGTAAACAGGAAAAGACTAACTAGGAAAAATGTGAGGCCGAACAGAGGACGGGGATTTTGGGTTCAAAGAAAAAAAAAACAACTAGAAAAAAACAAAAGATTAAAAAAAATATTTAAAACAAATATCAGGATATCACCCACAATCCATTCAAGCTGTTCGGAATACACTTGCAATTAGAAAAAGGACCCTGATCCCGCTGACGTTCCACATCAGTATTTTTTGACACTTGAAGAGTGAGCTCTATAACCGCTACAGATCATCACCGCCGACGAAAAAGAGCAAGGCCACTTTTTTTTTACCGTCCGAGGATAAAAAAGTCATAACAATACAAGAAAACACTGCTCATTTTAGAAATCACTAGGCAAAACTACACACAAGGAGACGAAAAAATAAAAAGCCAAAAATCATTCACCTAGACAAAAAAAAATGAAGACCATAGATATCTTGGACCCCCAGAAGCTATCTGCTGAAGATGCAATCAAGCTCCACGAAGTGGCCAAGTACATATACAAGGCGAGGAAGGCAGCGGTGTTGACCGGAGCAGGAATCTCGTGCAATGCAGGTATTCCCGATTTCCGGTCCGACGATGGGCTTTACAATATTGTCAAAGCAAAATATCCGACCAGTTTCATCAAAGGCCAGGATTTGTTTGACATCTCGCTCTTTCGGAGCAACGAAACGCTACTGATTTTCTGCACATTCATGGAGGGGCTCTATAAGTACTCTTTGCAGGCCAAAGCGACGGAGACCCATAAGTTTATTAAGACGTTGAAGGAGAAAAACAAGCTTTTGCGGTGCTACACACAAAACATCGACAGTCTTGAGAAAAGCCTCAACTTAAACTGCGGCATCGACTCGTCCAAATTGAACGAGCTCCAGCTTGGCCTGGCACGTACATTCAGAGACACCTGGAAGGATTTGGACGTGGTGCAGTTGCACGGTAACCTACATAAACTTTCTTGTACTCAGTGTCTCACCCACTACGAGTGGACGGCAGAGAACCAGATGAAACTCAAGGAGGGTGAGAACCCCGAGTGTGAAAACTGCCACATGAAGTACCAGGAAAGACTCTTTTCCGGTAAAAGATTGACGGGAAACATTGGTATTTTGCGTCCCGACATTGTCCTTTATGGAGAACATCACCCACAGTCGGAGATCTTGACCAAGGGTCTCAACATCGACTTATCAATGCGTTGCGACTTGGTCTTGATCATGGGAACGTCTTTGAAGGTAGACGGTGTCAAGAAATTGGTGCGTTCCATGTGTAAAAATGTGCATGACCGAGGCGGCAAGGTAGTTTTCGTCAACAAGACGCCTGTGGCGAAGCAGTTTTCTGGGCTTATCGACTATGAAGTTTTGTGTGATTGCGACGACTTTGTGCGTGCGCTCAGAAACGAAATCCCCGATTTGTTCTTGACCCAAGAACAGCTTGATTCAAAGAAACTCCAGGGCAAAATGTCGCCAACGAAATCCCATTCATATGTCAAGAAAGAGCCTCTGGGTAAGGTTAAGCTTGAAAATCAAGATATCAAGAGAGAGTGTGAGGTAACAAATGGCTGTGCTAGCCCACGGAAGGTGGTACTCACCCACCCAACACGCCGACGAAGAAACGGGCAATGGCCGCATGCAAGTCAGCAAAACCAGCAAAACCAGCTCTCAAGCGAAACCCTACTAAGAGAATGAAGCGCGAGCATGACCTCCCGTCGCCATGTGGAAGCTTTTCTGAGACCATAAAAGTCGAAAGCGATAGCGATGCCGCCACGGACTGTGACGATTTCGACAGCCCCTCGGAAGACAAGGAAAATACTACACAATGCATGGACAAGGTTTCACTCAAACAAGAGAAGGGAAGTGCTTCTTGCTGTGTCAATAGAATTCGGGCTTAAATCTCGGCAATGCCCACTATAGAAGAGTGACCTTTGGAAGAAGAAACAGACGCACGAAGAAAGATTCCAAGTGCAGTTAAGTCCCATATTCCTCAAATAGAAGAACCATAATAGAATTCATACGATATTTTTCTGCGTTTCACCAGAATGACCTATCAAATTCGACGCCTAGTGAGGAGTGCCTGCAAACATTATTCCTGATAGCACACAGCTTATCATGATGATAAGTGGGAGAACATATTGTTGAGTTTCCAAATCTTGAGGTAAGCGGTAGAACATGGATTGGCCCAGGAATATGCTTGCTCGATTATCGCCACATGAATACGTACTAGAAATACGACTCCATTATACATGGTCGTTCCTAACTTAGAAAACATCGCTTTTGGTGTTTTAATTTGTTCGACTGCTGTCACCCTGCCATCTCTTTCAGACGGGTTTAAGAATTTGATACTCACTTAGTCGTGGGGATGTATTGGAGAAGTTGGGATCTGGTCTAAAATTCAAGACCCACTGTATGGAGCAAAAACTAGGCGACTATTAAGAATTTCTAAGGCGGTTTTCCACGTTCTTGCTGGAATTTTGATCTTTTCTTGCAATCTGCCATCTCCACCAGCCTAAAAGCGTCGCTCCTATATACACCTGTCTTATCCGGACGCCTACCCCAGGACATTGAACCGGTACAATATTCAAAACGATCCTTATCCTAGTCGATGGATTACTTTTTTATTGGGAAATTTAAATTTATGGTGGCTTTATAATTTTCAAATCTCCACTATTCAGCTTTAAATTGGGGTGAATCAATTTATATCCTGCTAAGAGAGGTGTATACATTGCAAGCTCATTTGGTGTACTAACAATTTGTTACCCAATTTACACGACATGTGTGTATTGCAACTGAGAAGCCTAATTCTTAGTAAGATCAATTTTTTCCGCCCCATTATGACCCTCAAGTATCCATGGTATTATAAGGAAGCATCGGATGGGCTCTAATAAAATGTCTTGCATTATTTGCAAGTACAGTATTGGAATGTATATTGAAATTCCAATAAAAGCAGTAAGATAGGAAAACCAAGGCTGAGTCTCGTTCTATCATACCAAAAACTTTGAAGATATTTCAATACAAATTCTCGGAGGAGAAAACTATCTTGTTGTAAAAACCACTGCTGCAATACCCATCATGTTGATGAGTTGAAGAGCCAGGAAGTATTTTCTCTACAAGCTGCCTCGTGAACTTTTGATTACTTTTTTTGAGTAATTTAGTCTTTTTTCTAGATGTATTTGAGATTTTTCATCTTTCATCTCTTTTCGAAACTCTTCCCCGTCTTTTTGATACCTTCCCCGTCTTTTTGATACCTTTACATCTTTTCCATGGAAAGGTTCAAACGTGGCCCGGCCCTGCAACAACTCGACTGCCAAGCCTTCAAGTACTTTCGCGTTTTTCCTTCTTGCTCCGCGCTTCCCCTCCAAAAAGTAGCAAGCGACGAAAGCCAGAGCAATAGAAGTATTCACGGCAAAGCAAACCACCTCAACACTTGAGAGTCCTTGGGATTGCAAATATCATTGTCAATGTAAAGGAAATTTTCACCCGAAAATACAAAAATCCACCTCCTCCAAAACCATCAGAAGCATCTTCCAAACTTAAAATCACAGCCGAAAAATATTACCAACGTGACAGGTCGTGTGGCTGCTCGCGGCTCAGGCTTCTCGGGCTTAGGGCCGTTGAAGCCTCTGTGCGCACCCGGCCCAACCGAAGCGGCCCAACCGAAGCAACAGTCACAAGTCAGAATCGGCCCGCGAAACCATGACATGGGCTCAGTGGCTTTGGAGCAGAGCAGCGCAGTGGAGCACACGCAGGCAAATCAGTAAAAACCAGGAAGACTCAAATCTCCAAATACCAAGGACCAAATAACAAATACCCAACTTTGTCAACATCCACACATCCACAACACACACACATCTCATATCCGAGAACTCCGTCATTACGCCCTGTTGACGTCTCCCCACACGTACCACTATGAACCAGGTATCGAGTTTTCTTGAAAATATCATTGCTGCTGACGAGTCGGGAAACCCCCCAGCCCGGGACCCGCCTGTTTCATTCAGTGACCGCTCTCGCAGGTCAACCCTGGGCCTGGAAGATCTCGCTCCTTTGGAATCCCCACAAAGCCTCAACAATCTGGCCATTGTCGATGCTGACGATAAATCTGATGCGAGGGAAACGGACCCAAAAGACCCAAAGGACCCAAAAGCCCCAAAGGACCCAAAAGCCCCAAAGGATCCAAAGGATCCAAAGGATATTTCCCAAGAGGACGTCCTATCTGTGGCCACAGGCCATGGCAAAGTGGCGGATTTCTGGTACCTTGAAGACGACCAGAAAAAGGTGTCCAATCAATTGACCGACCGTATCATGGAAAAGGTGCTCAGCGTTATGCTCAGCACAGACGTCAAGCCCGGCTTGAATAGAGATGCCCGCAATTGCGTCCAGAAGACCCGCCCGCCTCTTCTGGTGCACCTAATGACCATCAATACCACGCAATTTGCCCAGAAAATCTCGCCTGTTTTCGAGCTTCTTGACGAAATCGCCTTTGCCGCCGGCTGGTATAACCCCTGGCACACCGTTGGTGTTGTTTTGCTAGTCACGCTCCTCATTCTTCGCCCGTACTTGGTGACTGCCGTGCCGTTCGCTGCTCCTCCTCAAAAACTTCCTTATTCCAAGCTATGTCAAGCTATACATGCCTGACCCGTCCGTAGTCGACGGGCAATACATTTTTCAAAACCCGCTACTACACGCGGGGGCGCCTGTGCGCAAGTTTGAGCCGCCCAAGCAAATCTCCCAGTTTTCCCGTGAATTCATCATGAATTTCACCGACTTGCAGAACTACTTGGTGTTGTATATCCGCATGTACGACAACTTGGTAGCCTGGGGCCAGCACTACTTTCTCTTTGAGGATCAGCGTTTAAGTTCCGTGGTGTTTCTTCTCTTACTTGCCAGCATAATCTTCAACGTAGTAGCACTTCCGCACCTCGTGCCACTCTTCTTTCGGTTATTCCCCATCAAGTCCTTGATGATAGTCGTGTTGTGGCTGGCGACTGCGCTTTGTCACCCGTCTGCGCGCCGCAAGGTTATGGAATTGCTTGATACTGAAGATACCGAAGACGCCCGTGTGGCCAGCAGAGATCGTGCCGACCGTATCGAGAACGCGCTCATGCAAAACATTGCCATCGACAAAGAAGTCCCTGAAGATGTGGTGCGCGAAGTCGAGGTGTTTGAGTTACACACTTTAAGTAGCGCCAAGATCTGGGAACCTATCGGCTTCACGTCTGATTTCTTTGCTCTCAATCACCCGAAACGCCACTTGAAAGAACTTCGTGCCAGCCTTGACAGCCCCGATTTGGCGCCTGTTCAGAGTCCTGCTAGTGAAGAAAGTACAGGCGATCGTACCGCCAGCATCGGTGAAGAAGAATGTGTGAGCAACATCTTCCGCAAGGCCACATTAGCAGAAATCAAGCTGCCAAAACACTGGCGGTTTGCTGAGCAGCTGTGGCAGATCGACCTTGATCCGGTGCAGTGGGTCAATGCAAACTATATCATGGACTTGGTGAACGTCGACACCGAGGAAAAGTGGGTTTACGACTTTGTTGATAATGACGAGCCGTGCGACGGCCAGATCTTCAGAAGACGCAGGTGGATACGGCAATGTGTACGAGCCGCAGAACCATCCAAGGATACAAAAGATCCTTTATTGAACGTGACATCCTCGGAGAGGTTGAGCAAAACGTTCAGTACACTTTTGCTGTAGATGGCTAAATCAACCCCGGCATTTTCTCAAGCTAAAGATGTACATCATTGCATAAACTGCATCAACGAAAGTGGATTCAGTGATGCCGCCAGCATCTTCTTCTTTTCCTCCAAGAGCGAAGAGAGCTCCGACCGCTTTTTCTTTTTCTTTTTCTGGTTTGTCTTCGCCCCCGGTTCGGGTATACTTGAAACACTAGTGGGTGTGCTTTTCTTGGTGATGAGTGAAGTATGGATTTTCACAAACCGGCAAGCGAGGCATGTCACATGGAGCAGTCTCTGTCGTGGAGAGCGTCCCAAGTTGGGTGATTTTCCCGTGCTCTTTGTCAGGTTCAGTTTTGGGCGTTTCAGATACACGATACGGTGCGAGCTTGTCAAGCCAGCGACCTGGTAGACTCCGCAATGGTCACAGTGGGAGTAGCCCGGAGGAAGATTGATGCCGTTTTCGTAGGCGTATTGATCCAGGGCAATTGCGTGTCGGCTCAGAAAAGGGTTGAAGGCGCCATAATGTGCTAAGTTGAAAAGATGAACCGCTTTTCCTGTGTCCATCTTTTATGCTGAGTTTCTTTATTGGTATATTAATATGGATATCCCAAGCAAGAGGCCAGAGTATCAGCATCTTTGAAGAAGGCTCGATGCCATCTTTGGATGGCATGTATGCTGATACAGGAATGCGCGGAAACCCAATAGCTTTAAGCCCACGGAGAGGAATTAATTACGAACTAAACTACCGCTGCAAAAATACTGTTTAAAGAATTTAGAGAGCTCCAACCCACGTTGATTACAGATGAGTGTATCACGGTGAGAATTTTGGATCTAGTGGTCTGATATGCGAAGCACATGTGCTTATCATCCATGTCGCAGAATCTATGCTTGAGCACACCAATTACCGGTGAGCAAATTGCGAAATGCTGCTTCCCGACAACTATGTGGAAAATTGATGGATCATACCGGTTTACGATATGAGCTTAGTATTCCCATCTTGTTTTATTGATTCGTTCTTTATCATGTGTGGGGAGAATAGAGACAGAAAAAAAAACCTCTGAAAAGGAACAACATTGGTTTTTTGGACTTCTGTCAAGGCCGGATTTATCGGTGTCTGCATTGCAGTATGGATTGGCCGCGTTATAGCATATGCTATTTCAGGAGAACACTAAGTTGCCGTATCGGCTCCCGAAATAACCATCGGTATGGGGCTACATACAGAAATTAACTGTGGATACATCAAAGAAATACAGTGGCTAATTAACGAACCCCGAAGATCCTTCAACCCATATTTTCCTTCTGTTGTTTTTGGGTTCGTTACCAGAAATCAAATTTGACAAAAACAAATGAAACTGGTAAAAAGCCCAGTTCCATTGAGATGTTGGTTGTTTTTCTTGTATTCTTGTTCTTATTCTCTTATCTTGGCCGCGTGCTGAGAGAGGGTGATTCTAATTTGACCTCTGTGGGCCGAACATGGAAAAGCGAGCAGCGGCCCCCATCACCACATCCAATCAGCGCCTCGCAAAACGCAATCCGGTCTTGGTTCACGCACCGGTGCGTACCACTGCGGCTGCACGTTTTAGGCTCCACAACTCCAGCTGGCCTTCTCGGATAGGGCCCCACAAGGGCTGCGCGAATCGCGGAGTGTCTCGGGTCATCACCGAAACCCGGCTTACGGATCGGCCCCATTCTGGCGCGCACGGCCAATCAACACGCGATAATTATTCATCGTGGGGCCCGTATCGTGCGTACGCCCGTGGAGGTTATTTGTTTTTGCTTACAGTGGATGCGTTTGACAGGCCGATATGCGGCCTCGCTCCGCGTATGTGGGGCCTCCCATCTAGCCAATGCTGCGCTCACGAATTACTGACTTGCTTACGCTGCAATTAACTGTGCCTCGGTATTCTATGAGAATTATATACCCTTGAATTCTCACTGAAATTGGAAAGGCGACGTTTTTGTCTTGATCCACCATCTACTATTCAAGCATTCATCAGTCTTTGATAATTTCATTATAAAAATCAGAGGCTTGTTATTCCATTCTTCTTTCTAAAAAAAAAAAAAAAATCCAACACCACAAAAAAAAAATACTCTTCCCATGGTTTCCATCATTATGCAACGAAGACGCAACCTCATTGTGCCCAAAACTTTGGTCAAGGGTGAGAAGATCCTCAAACTGTGTATACGTTGCAGACACAACAAAACCAAATGTGATGCCTTGATGACGAGCCCGTTCCCTTGCTCGTACTGCTCGAAGAAGAACCTCCCATGTAAACTCGATGTCACAAGACCTCCCAAGAGAGAACAAGATGTTACGGAAAAAATCGTCTACGAGGTGCAAGAGTTGCATCGGAAACTTGATTCTGTGATCTCTTCCAAAGCCCGTCTTGTACAGAAACTCATGCATGATCTGCAAATCGAACTTCCTTCGCTGCCTCCAGAGATCTCCCAAATCCAGCATGTGTTCGGAGAATCTCCTGTTACCCCCACCGAAGCACCCGAGCCTGTAGTCATTTACCCAACGCCTACGCGTTCTCTCCCGGGCTCTTTCACAATTAATTCCAGCAAAACCACCAATCCCGTCTGCATTTCTTATGAACGCGCTGTCTCTCTTTTCAGGGCATTCGAATCAAAGTTTTGTCCATACCTTCCTATTCTTCCGAGCTCGTTTTTCCAGAAAAACTTACACGATATCCATGAAGAAAGCGGCTTGCTATTCTGGTCTATCATGGTAACCTCGTTATTGACTGAAGGTACTTCGAATGAGTACTCCAACGTGGCCATTCATGTACAAAACTTGGTGGTGGTGGATTGCTGGTACAATACCCCACGCTCGCTTTACACTTTGGTAGCTTTGTTGGTTTTAACAACATGGCCATTACCTGACAACCGTACTCTGCAGATTCAGGACTCTTACACGGTGAAATACATCTCGCTCATGAAAAGCCTAGCTCTTCAGTTTGGTCTTCATAAATTGACCTTTATCGAGGAGTTTAGCAAGAAGACAAACATGGAATTGCATGCCGAAGCCGATGTCAACCACACCCTCCGTGAAAGAATCTACAAATACGTCAACATCAACTCAAACTACTGGCTAGTTTACCTTGGACTTTCAACTTCTAACTACAACGGCTTCCATCAGGATTTCATCATCAACAGAGCAGCAAACTTTGATATTTTCAAACAGGGTGACTTTTTGCAACAGGATAACTTCATAAATTCCCTTCTTAAGGTGTCATTGGTACAGCTGAAAATGAATGAGACCATGAACAGCTCTGTCAAAGGCCTGAGCCAAGTCAGTAAGCTTATTCATCTCAATATGTTTGAACAGATCTTGGATGGATACAAAAATGAAACCTCGCCATTGATGAAAGATGAATTGATTTCTTTGTCGCTTGAATTTTCCAAGTTGCAGCTTTACATTTACTACCTTTCTAAGAATGATCTTACCGTCAGTGAGTATAGAGCAGTTATCTATAGGACACTCTCGTGCTGTAAGGCTGTCCTCGACTTGTTCGAAAAACACTTTGGAAACTGCTCCAACTACTTTCTGATTCCTATTCACTACCGTTTCAGTGTTGACTTGGTTTCATTGACTTTGTTGCAAATCCACTCCAGTCCTCTCCTCGTGTCGGTGAAACATTATCACGAGGTCAAGGCGCAGTTTTTGAGATCCTACAAGATTGTCACTAATGACGGAAACACTGAGTGGATGAACTTGAATCAAAAGTTCCTCACCATCATTCGTAAGTTTGATGGTTGTGATAAAACGAAAGTGTTGGCGTTGAAGTCGAAGAAAAACTCGTTCTTTGTCATCGACAAAATGGCAGATTACTTGGTATCCAGTTTGCATTATGAACTGCTTTGGCAAGTTTTTCAATCGGAAAAAATGGGGGAACTTAGTGGAGAGGTCAGCATCAACTGGAGTCTATTTGGGCTTGATCCAGAGAACAAGCAGCACAAAGATATCATGGAGTATGTTGTTACATCGGGCCCGGTATTGGCAACACATAAATAATTATCTTAGTGTATTAATTGCATTGCATCAAACAACAACAACGTGGTAGCCAGTAGTTTTGAGACTCTTGAGATTTTAATACTCTATTTTCTTTTTCTATGAATTTGGGGCTATTTAGTGCATTTCATTAACGTGGCAGCTAGTCAACCCATTTCAGGTTGAGCTTTTTGGAATCGACAAATGGCTTCGTAATGATGTACGCCGCGAGTAAAGCAACGATGGTCAAAATGAGCTTTGGCTTATCAAATTCGGACTTGAGCAAGTCGTATGAAGATGAAGGCTGGACGACCGTACAGAATTCATTGAACTCGTTGACGAAGCAAACGACAGATGTAGACTCTAAATCAGTAGGCAGTAACAAGATCTTATTATTGTTTTTGCTAATGTGGAGCTTGTTTTTATGATTGAGAATCTTGAAGGTGTTATGGTGGATAACGGGCTCATATGGAAGCATGCCGAAATCGTCCATTTGATCATTGGTGGTCATTTTACGGCCATCTACCCTTCTGCTGTTAAGAAGATACTTGGGGATCTCAACCAAACTGCCAGACTCGGTGAGGGCGATTATCGACTTCACGGTAATGCCAAACTTCGTGTCGGTAGAAGCAAGGGAGAGAATCTTCTCGGGATAGATGAAAGAGTTGGTGGATGCGGTGACATTTGCGGTTTTGAAAGAAGTCTTTGGGGCACCGGAAACGTCCTTGGATTCCTGGAACAAGTCGATAACAACGATTCTTTGCTCGCTTACAGGCGATGTCACATACATGGAATAGACAACCCAGTTATCATTCTGGATGATGCAGATAGAGTCGATGTCGATTGTTTCCCCTGAGTGCTGTTGGGTGTGGATGACAGCACCCGTAATTCCATCAACAAGAGATAACGACAAAGTGTCTTTACCTTTGCTTATTATCGAAACAAGGTTTGGGTTCAAGTACTTGTAGAGCACGGACCTGTCATATCTAGCAATTCCACCTGCGGTGGTCATAGTATCGCTGTTTTTGGATACAGCCACAAGTTTCTCTGTGGGTTTGTTCCATTGCCACGTGGGTCTCAATTTATTGTTGTCCACTTTGTATGCATGGAGAACATTGGAATCTTGGTGAAGAATGAATTGAGACGAGGTCACATTTTGCTCGCCGGTAAGAAACTCGAGAGTTCCCCAATCTTCACAGCAATTGCCTCTGGGGCCACAGGTTCTTCCAAGTCATCCTCCTCTTCAGAAGGAGTGGTTTTGAGACTAACGACTTTTTCAATGGGGGATTCGAACGCTCTAGAGGAAACCAACTTTCCCCATCTCAAGTCAAGAATGTGCACGGACGAGTCGAAAAAAACATAGACTTCAGAGCCCAGGGCCTTGACTTCGCGGATATTTCCGTCCGCCAGGAAATCATACACCCATATCAAGTCACCATTCTTGGAACTTTTGGCGGCCACGACAGAATGCGACTGGTCGATTTGCACAAGGATTTTGTTGAAACCAAAAACATCTTCTTCGCCCGAAAAAGCCGAGGTGGACTTCCTCAATACAACCTGGGCCATTAGTTGGCCAAGCTGTGATAAATGAGTCCTTGTTCTCAAGAGCCAGCGGTGGATTATACTCAGCGAGCGGGCCTCCTCTACTAGGTGATGGGCCTCCTCGATTTTTGCCAACAGCGGAGGAACGTTTACAATGATGGCCCCGCCGGTTGACTCAAATGAAGGCACCAGCAAAGGCACCACGGAAGAGTCACCAGACGCGATGTCATAGTCATGAACCAAAAGAGAGGTACCGTTGCCGTTAAGGGCAACAAAATGGCCTCCAGATAATACAGCCAGGTGTAAGTCGGGGTGCAATTCAACAATCTTGATCGAGACGGATGTTGGGGTGAGTTTTTGGAGGAACTTGCTGAGGTCAAGGATATATGCTTTGTGTTGTGTGACCAAAAGTACAGTGGACCCCGAAACTTGCATATCGACGATATCATCGAAGGTTTTACGGTAAAGCGCAGTTGGTTCGGAGCCCGAAGTGCTATAGATGACAAAATCGGAGGCATGGTAACTCACGGCAGTATCGTTTGTCACGTAGATGGGTGATTTGTTTTCGTTTGTTAACGCGACCTCGTCAACCACACCAGGAGGAAACGCGATATCGTAAAAGAAGCCATGGTCGACATTCTCCACACGCAAAGTAGACACGCCTTCGTTATGGTTCTCCGTAAGCAGGAACACATCAGTTCCCGTGAAAACGTAGGTGGTTTGTGGGAGGGTGTAATGAGATAAGGCGCGGCCGTATTGAGTGCCCAAACTATAAAGCTTATGGTTGTACCAGGTGACAAGCTCCCCGCCGTTTTCGCCGTTTTCGCCGCCGGCTTCTTGGAGAATGGTCCACCCGGAGCCCCTGTATCCCTGGATATCTACGGGAGGCGCATTCAACGTGATTGAAGCAATGAAAACCCCGCTATATTTTTCAAACACCGACACCACGGTACTGTTTTTGGAAAACGTGACAAGACTATCCTCCCCAAGCACAAAGTCGTCGCTATCGTGAAGCGAAAGGTCGATGTAGCTCGTAACCTTCGACGACGCGATGTCACGCATGTACAACACGTTTTTTTGTGAAAGCTCCGCCACCGTCTGGTGGTCCAACAATCCGTGTTTGATGAGAGGGCCCGAGTTATAGTGGACCCAGTCTTTTTTGAATGCGTCCTTTGTAGCAACGGCACGCACGAGTCCTAGCATCGTCATAACCATTGTGGCCCAAACCGGTAGATGCGCTAAAAAGACCCTCATTGGAAAACTGTCTGGTATTTATAGATTTGGTGTTGAGGTTTGTCTTTTTTCTGGTCACCACTAGTGGTGTTAGTAGAGAGGCTCCAGTGTGCATACGTGGAGGTGCGTATCTTGGGTGCGTATCGTGGGTGCGAATCTTGGGTGCGAATCTTGGGTGCGAATCTTGTGGAAGTGCAATTCAGTTTCTTGATAAATCGTGCGATTCAGTTTCTTGATAAAAGCATCGTTGGAGTGTGGTAATGGAGGGGGGCTTTAATTGCGTGGGGATTTTTTTCTTTTTATCTGGCTTCAGTTGGGCTATGACAGTTGGCAAAAGTCATATTTTGGGGCGTTTTGACCGATGAAAATTTATAAAAAGGAAAGAAAAAAATGTGGGAATATGGCCTCTTATAGTGAATTTTCTTTTTGTAATTTGTTGGCGTCGTTCAAATGTAGAACCGTATCGTGTTGATCAGGATTGGGTCTGCAAATTGCAGTGTGTGCAGTAAAAGAGAAGACGCTACACTATCACAGGGTAAAGGTTTCCAATCGGAAGGTATTGGATCGGGAAAAAATGGTGTTAGTGGGAAAAAAGAAAGATAATTACACTGGGGTAATTTTTGTGAATTTGACTGGCTGGATGAATTTTAATTGTGATAATTATCTTTTTATTAAGTGCGGGGTGTGGTAAGTTTTTAAGAAAGTGAGAAAGCTTTTTGGGTTTTCCTGAATTGACTTTTCTTTTTTTTTTTTTTTTTCTTCTTCAATACAATCAGTGTCGAAAAAATTGTATGAATTGTATGAGAAAATTCAACAGATGGATTCTAAATTTAATCTGGGGTTTCTAATATCATAAATGTTCGGATTTAAACGTAACCTTCACAGCTGAGAATATTATCTATACAGTGAAGCTGCGAATGCCTCATTAAAAAGTTATCGTTAATATGATCACACTTGCTAGTTGGCATACGCGTGCCAGTTGTAGAGCTGATACATACATTCAGCGCAAAATATTTTGGGCTGTATTTATTAGATAAAAAATCAACAATTCCAGAAGATTCATAGTGAGTTTTCGAATGGCATGGTCTCGGGCCGGTGATGGTTTATCCAAACTTCTGTCCTATCAATTTTCGATGGTAGGATAGAGGCTTAATATTTCTCATTATTTCTCATATAGACGGCTCGGAGAATCATATTCAGGAGGAATTTAATCCCTGATCGGCATAGCCTATGAACAATAAGACTGTATCTAATCATATACGAACCCCTAACTCTCATTCCCTAATTAATGAAAGCGTCCAAGATAGTGCAGAAAGCTAGCCATTCTCGGGGCCGTAAACGTCAACGATAGGCATCTCTAATAAAGAAGTCTTTGAAAACACTTTTAGTTTAAACTTTCTGCAGCCCTCTCAAGTTTACATTGACAAACTCCCCGTGGAACAGGGCACACCATGGGTAGGTTTCCTAATTGGATGACTTTAAGAATCGAGAGAATGCTAATTCCTTTGTTTTCTAATTCCAGCGTAGAAATAGTCATAGCAGTAATTTAAACCATCACAATGCACACTCCACAGAGATGTCCCGATTTACCTGACAAAAATTGGCATGGGTGCTTTTATAGAGATGAAGAAGGAAAGGAAACTACATGATCCCAAATGAATCAAAAGAAGCTGATTCAAAAATACCATAAAATGAAACATGGAAGACTTTATGGATGTTCAAGATGGCAAAAGGGTTGGATATAGTCGGTCATAGGTCGACCTGGCCCCCGCTTCAAAGGTGTGTATCTCCTATAATGAACCGAAATATTTGGAAATAAAGCCCCAAAAGAAGCACACTGACCCACAGAGCAAATGATATGCCCTTACATTCCACTGGATTATCATGACCAGGTGTGATATTGCAAAGAAATCAATAAAAAATGGCGATTGCGCCATTTAACTTATATTGCTTTTTGTTAGAAGATTTTGAAGCACTAAAACAAGACCATAGGAGAGTCTGCAGTAGAATATAACCATTATTTGATTTTGGAGTCAAATACACAGACCCCAAAACTGTGGATGTTTGAATAATGACTCTTGATTCATGCCTTGAGTTGTTTAAGAGAAAAATCTCACAATAAAGACCTTAAATACTCAGCTAATTAAAAAGGACAAAGAAAATTGGTAAAAAACACATTTTTACACTCAAAAACGTGCTGTTTACTTTCACGAAGTGTATAAATCAATAAGATTTTCTTTCGGTTGCGGCCAGATCAAGAGGAGAACACCGTTTCCCGTCCGATCAACACCAGTTAAGCCTCTTAGAGCCACACTGAGTAGTGTAGTGGGAGACCATATGCGAAATTGTGGTGCTGCAATCTTTTTGTTTTTCAATACTATCAACGTTTATTCACTAATTGAGTGTTTTCCATTGGTAAAATGAAAAAGGGTCGATACGACTTAAGACTCCGACACTGTCGTTTATAAAATTTGTCACGCCGAAACATATTCATTTTTGTAAAAAGAACAAGATGGTATTTCCTTGACAGTTGCAATTTTGACCTTGAGCAAAGGGCCTATATTAAGATAATCTGAGAACATTCTGGCCAGCAGTATTCAAGAGGTTATTTCTTGGGAAAAAGAAGAAAACACCACCCTCTAGATCATCTAATAAGGAAGCTCTTACGTGAAAAGACCAACAGCAATCATTACAACTCCTTATATCCCACAGTAACGAGCCCAAGGTTGCATTATTGAATCAGATCAAAAATTTCCTGATTCTCTCTCCCCGGCACAATACAACATGGAGAAAAGCGTAAGCCCTGCACATCATCATCTTGATAGTACTCGGATTGTGAATCAATCGTATGACTTGCATGCCTTTGTTTTGCACGGTTCAACATCATTTGTGGATACAACAATAGCGATTTATCCCACTCGTACAGTCTGACATACTTTAGCACTACCCCGAGAGCAGAAATCACCTCAAGATGACTGACTTCGGGCCTGTGCTCAATATCGTCATTACTCTCATCCCGTAGGGACCGGTTATCGGACACATTTTCGGCTGGTGGGTGTATCTCCATTGCATCCAAAAACTCTGCCGCAGACATTGGATTCTGAATGACTCCCATGTGATGGAGGCTGTAGATTAAGTAATCAATTCTCCGTGGACCGTTCGCTTCTTCAACCTTCGTAAGAGAACTATCGTAAGTATAACTTAAAGCCAGGTTTGGGGAAGCTGAAACGCACAGGTTTTCAACAGGCTTACGTACAGCATCTACACCCTCTTCGGGTTCTGCTCTCTGCAATAATTCACAGTAGCACATATGCTGCCAACAGTTGAAAATGGTTCGTGGTGGAGTATTTTTCCATGCAAATACAATCCACTTGATAGCCTTGACCATAGGCAATTTGGGAAATTTGGGCGACTTGGCCTTTGGGGGTACACTCCTGTTTTTTTCAATAGCATCTTCCAATAAGTATTCTGCATATTTGCATTTAAGACTCCCAATGATACCCCGGTCCAAGGTGTGCAATACTGATGGAGTATTTTCAGGCACGAACACCACTTGCACGCGAGAGAACCCCCCTTTTGCTTGTAATAGATTGAGAGCCTTTCTGTGGGAGCTGTGATTGGCCATGAGCAAAAGAACCGTTGTTTTTCCAAGCAGAGCCACATGCCGGCTAAACGCCAAAAGCCATTCGGTGATGTCACGGGAGTTTTTCTGAGCGGTAGGATTGTATCTCCACTCACAATCGAGATAAGAAAGATTTTCATTGTTTTTGCCGAACGACTTATAAGAGGCAGCCTTTCCAATGAAGGATAATTTCGTTTTGTCACATCCTGTAACATTAGTGCAAAAGACTATGGAGAATATTAACGAAGTCTTTCTACTGCGGTGCTGGTAATGTGTTGCACCGTCTCGATCAGGAAGCTGGTCCCAAAAAAGTGCTGTTTCACCCATATAGTACACATCACTTGGGGAAAAACTGTTTAATTTTGAGGTCAACTCTTTTCTAAACTCATTGAGCCTGCACTGGGGATCTTCGGGGTGGGGATCTTCGGGGTTGGGATCTTCAGGATTTGGATCTTCGGGGGTTGAATCTTGGGGTCCCGTAGTGTGTTCATCAAACCGGCGTTCATTGAGGTGGAACCTCTTTTGGAAACCTTCATACCACCCATTACTAAACTTTAACGGTTGTTTCTCCGGGTACATTTGGGTAAAAAGAGCCAAGGCTTCGTTTTTGACAACCTTGACCCTGAGGTGTACATTATCCATTGCCCGAAGCCGCAAATAAAGCTTTTCCTCAAATTCAGGATAGTCCGCGGGACGCCCTTTCAATCCCAAGGTTCCTAATTCAGAGAGTTTGACGATTGGATGTTTTCCAGATACCAATCTAGACACGGCCGGCTGGGAAATCGCCATGCCAAATTGGGCTTTATACCAATCCTGGAGCTGTTTTTGAGAGAGATGTGGATTTTTACTATAATGCTCTATGAGCTTACTAGCGCGCCCTGGTAAAATGAAATTTCTCGATCGTTTTTGCAGGGGGCCTCTAAGCTGAGGGGCGTTTCTCTGTCCGCGTGCCATGGCTTGAGAGGTGTTATGACAAGTTGCTTAGTTGGCTTGTAAGGAGATTATAGGGTTTGACCCCCGGGATCACGTGACCAAGCCTGAACTGCAACGTCCACGCTAGATAGAACGGCCGACCGTTCGAGACGCAGAACGTTGGTTAAGCTAAAATTAGTGAAGGACATTACATAAAATATATACCCGATGGGGCAAGTTCTATACGATAAGCGCATCTAACACGGGATGTTTTTTCATTATTTTTTTTTGAATCAACAATACAACGCGGTATATTATGATGCGAAACGCGTTCAAATTTTTAATTGAGAGAACGCGGGAATGGCGTGGATGTTGAGAAAGCGTTATTCCTAGGATGCTTTTTTACCCAGGGGGTTTTACCTGGAGGATGAAAATCGATGGTGATATTCCACAATCGAGGATTCTGGACATGAGGTTTTTGAATACCTTTCCAAATCGGGTAATCGAGATATATATCCGCACGCGTATGTAGGACTGCAAGGAAAGGTGAACAATTAGTGGGAGGACTAGAAGAACATACATCGGAGTTTTTCTTCATTTAGTTAAAAAAAGAAAAACAAAACACTAGCCCCTCATCTGTTTTCAAAGCTGTTTCCATTGAAATCATTGAAAACTTTACTTCCCTCATAAACGAATCCAAAGATGATGATGATTCTACAGACAGCGAGAAAAGGTTCAACTTCTCTGATGCTGAAATCTTGGAACAAGCCTCCAGTCAGAGACAATTCTCTTTTAAAACCGTGAAAATACCAAAACATTCTAACTCAATCAGTCTTTTTGGAGCCAAATTAAGCCCCAATCAAATATCTCACACCAATAACACACAGACTAACAGGAAGAAATCACGAGGTTTACGATATCTACTACGTCAATCACGAATATTCACCCATATGGAAAAGGCCAGAAACTCATCCAGGAAGAATTCCAGTGAGAAGTGGTATGAGGGATTTCATGAGGCCAATAGTTCCTCAGGACTATGGTATGGTAGATAGTTGACACAGATGGGAGGAAATACAGTTATGAGACCAGGCTGCGAAGTGTGTCAGCGGACTAATTCAGACCATTGCCAATATATGTAAATGTAAGATAAATTTCTGGTAAAGCCTTTTCTTCTTATCACAAGTGCTCGACACAGTCGCGACAACAATTATAGTGCAATATGAATGTTTATGAAAATATGGGGCACCATTCTTGGGTGGCGCTTGTCTAAGCTCCTATGAACTATTTCGGGCATATTTCAAAAAAGCGTTAAATAGACAGGAAAATTAAATCAAACTTTCCGACAATGCACCTCGTGAAATACCAGCTGGCGTTGGAGGACTCACAATTTTGATCAATAAAAGCTCCCAAGTCTCAATCTACTGCATGTGTGAAAAAGATACTGTAGTTCTTTTGTTCACCGGGTTCCCGGGTAGTGTGAACTTTCCGTCACAACCCTTTAATAAAGCATCTGTTATTCCAAAATGGACTTGAAAAAACATCAATTCATTCAATTTTCATGTACCCAGCATACGTTTCCCTAAGGCCCTAAATCCCTAGTATACTTGCATAATATGCAGCGACAATATCGCCAAGGGTACTTAAATCCCCCATTATAAACCATCGAGATTCCAAGGTGATTCAAAAACACTCTCATCTAACAAAAAAAAAAATAATAGTCAAAAAAAAAAAAAATGCCACCACCCTCGAGGAGTTAATAAACCATTCACCGTTGTTAACACCCCTACATCCAGGGCCACCACAGGAGAACCGCGCCCCACAAAGCTTATCGCGCCTGGGGAAATTCCGCTGCCCCACGCCAGCAATGTTAAGAAATTAACCACTTTTTTATTTCTTTGAAAAGAACTAACCCAACAAAACTTTCCAACCCCAAAACATTAAAATCCCAAAACATTAAAATCCCAAAACATTAAATCCCAAAACATTAAACCCCAAAACACCCAAAATGCAAGCTAGTGATTGGTTTTTGGTGTTCCTTGCTTTCCTTTTGCCTCCACTTCCTGTGGCAATCAAAAGAGGGTTGTCCATGGACTTGGCCATCAACATATGTCTCTTTATTTTCCTCTACCTTCCAGGATTGATCCATGCCTTATACATAATCTCTAAATACCCCGAATCTAAGCGGGAACCTGCGCTTAATGAGCACCCCTCCTCGCAGGGCTATGGAGCAGTTTAGTTTGGGGGCTTCTAGAGCAATGCCGATTGCATGCTGTCTTCAGGCCGAGCCAGTGGCCCTGGTCTATAGTGTTTATGTAATTCTTTCTAATCGATTATTTGTGATTTTTGTTGCTGTTGTCATGGGTGCATCCACATTACATAGAACCAGGCAAAGCCAGGATTTCTCCCAAGTTACTCCCACGTTACACAATCACGTGATATACATATATACATATATTATCCTGCACACAACCACACGCGCACCCATTCGCTCGCTCGCTAGACAAGGAAAAAAACTCGAGTCTCTTCCCCCTCTTTTCTTTCGACCCATCAATAAACTCTTTCTCCATTCATTCTTGTAGGCCAAATCTTAACACCCGCCCAACTTAAGTTGCCCGGTCTGAGGAAACTCACCTTTCTTTTCTTTTGAAAAAAAAGGCACACCGATGCAATGTGTCTATGTGCGAAGATCAACCTGCAAAAACCTGAACCATTATCTGAGATGAGTGTAATTGAGTTGTACACATCCACACCGTCCCGAGCCTGGCTTGTTTTAAGCCAGATCCTTTGGATGGACGTGAATGTTTCGGCAATTCTCCCCGAATGTCTTTTGCCGTTGATTCATATAGGGCAGTCGTGGGCGAGATGTTTGGATCGATATGTCGGTCTTCGTTCTGAAGATTCGTCAGACTCATGCGTTTTGTCTTGATTGCCTGAAGAAACAGCTGGGCGTTATGGGTTTCATTTTCATCCAAAACACGCGGGCTTTTTCACAATTCAATGAGAAAAATCTCTACCCCGCGTGTTTCGCGTCATGGTATGCACAATGTCATTATTAAATATGCCCTTTACTCTCAGTAGAATAAGAAAGTTTCTTGCGTTTTTGGGGAAGGGTTTCCAGCAAACCCCCTCACATATTCTGCAAGTTCTCTGCTAAGATATCCTCCTCGGACTTGGCAGCACACTTGGGCCGGCCGCCTCCTTGTTTCCAGAGCCACAAGGCCTCAATGGCATAGCTTCTTACCGAGAGATTGCGGGTTTTTTTCTCGTCACTGGCCTCAGTAAGCGACTCAACAACCCGAAGACTGTCAACCAAGTCCCACATCATGCCCTCGAACTGGTCCATGACCTGCTGCGAGGCCTGGCCCAACACCTCTCCTGCGCCGTTCTGTTGGTCCTCGTCCTCCACTATGGGCATGATGTTATACTTGTGCAAGCCTAGTTTATGGAGAATACGCCCCAACATCTGGATGCCCAAGCATCTTTGCGTGGGCACCACCGACCGGGAAAGATGCACCAATTCTGCCAACGTATAGCCTGCAAGTTGCGGGTTTTCCGAGTGGTGGTGGAGCCCCAAATGAGTGGGGGTGTTTTGGGTGGATTCATCAAGTTCAACCAAGTTTCCCTTGAAAATCGAACCGCATGTCGCCAATTGCCTCGTATGAAGACACCTTGTGTTGCGGCATGGGAGTAGTCATCCATGCCAACTTGCTTGTTTCTTTGGGCAAATCCGGGAAGTACTTCTCGTGGAGGTTTTCGAAGAAATTGGGGTCGTTGAGGTCCATTTCGGGGTCTTCTCTGGCCACTTTGGGCCGGGGAAAGTGTACCTCAGGCGGTTGCACAGGCTCGTCTGCGATGATCTGATATCCTTCGGGTGCAACTTCATCATCTTCATCGTCTCTTGAATGAGCCTTTTGGATATTGGCTTGACTTGTTTGGTCGTCTTCGTCATCGGTGAAATGATCAAGAGGTTGTCTTCTAAGCTCACCATCATCTTCTTCTGCGGAGTCTTCAGCATCTTCATCGTCGTATCCACGCACTTCCTCATATTCATCCTCGTCTTTAAAAGAAACAGATTTAATGCCAAGGGCCTTATTAACATCAACATCATTCAAAGAGGGAAGCTCAATACCATTTTTGCCCCCGCCAATCCAGCCATCATACCCCTCGGCATGATCATGGTTGTGCTCCGGCTTCCGGGCCTCTGTCCGCTTGAGCAACGTCTGGATAAGTCTCGGATCAAGTCCTTGGAGCAATTCCTCACGTTCTTTCGTGACTTCATCTTCAGTTAGACTGGATATCTTCTGGAGATTTTCCTTGTGAATGCGCTGGGCCTCGGTCATCGTGCCCTCGGAGTTCAGGGCGCCATTTGGCTTTGTGCCAGCCCTTGTTTGTGCTGAGGTTTGTGGTGGTTTTTGGGTTGCAGAGCCAGCCTTGAACCGGGAATTCCGCGGCTTGAAGTTGTCGAATTTCTTGAGCTGCGGGAACCCACTAATGGCCGCGTGTTGTTCGATTATGGGCTCGGTTGGGACCTCGGGCTCATGTTCTACGATATCTCCAATCAAATCCATTTTTTTGGGGTGAAAGTGTTGAAAACCGGTGGGGTATATAAGTCAGTGGAGGATTAGTAAGGTGATAAATGGCGATGATTTGGCTGGGCGTGCACGGTGGCTACGGCTGTTGCGCGGGCATCCTCGTTATAAGGATACTCTATAAAGGGTATATGGGGGATGTTTTGATGAGAAATTATATATATATTAGGGTTTGAATATTTCCATGAATATTACAATAAGCAGGGAAAAAAGGAATTGTAGATGAACTTTCTCTTTTTAAAGAAACAGAGTAAATGTCCGTGTCAGGTTGCAAAGGTTCTGCGTATAAGGGCACGCTTTGGATTTAGGCAATCGATGGCATCAAAATGAAGGCTGTTCTTTATATTACCATATAGGTTTGGTGTTTTTGTTAACGAAAAATGATTCTTCCTACAGAAATTGTGAAAAAACCTGCCTTTTCTGCAGCGTCTCAGATTTGTTTGGCTACGAGGGCGAAAATGGAATGGTCTCATCCTCCTTGAGCTGCCTGCTAGAATGTGGTGACGTAATCTGATTTTTGTTTATCATACACTATTCGTATTGAACCCCTAATAGACAGGTCTATTTACTCGTCGAATAATCCGCGTCCATTTGGGTGGACGATGGATTGTGTGACGCAGTGTTGGGCTCATGTTAACAATTAACAAGGCGTTTTTTATTCCGATTGAAATTTATTAATCATGTTTTGATTCGCGGTCGAGAATAAGCCCTATTAGCAATTTCATTGCGATTTAATCATACGCAATAAGGAATACGCCTCTCAATTGGGAAATACAGATTCTCAGTCTGGCTCGACCATCTGAGCAGAAACCTATGTCCACAGTTTTAATTGTGATGATTTTTGTGTTTCTTTTAAGAGTTCTTGAGCATAAGTTCAATACAAAAATATCCTTCTCTTTTTCTTTTTTTTTTTTATTTTAAAATCTAGTATATACTTCATTCATTTTGAAAATTAATACCTTTTATCGATTAAAGAATTTTTGGTTCTATAAACGGAATTAATTATTAATTTCCCTTATGAAGCAACCAAAGACCAACACTGGGTGACGCACACCTCCCATGAGGCTTGGCACTAGTAGCGTAACGTCATGTTATTCGTGCTACGCGGTGGCACTTACTCCTTTTTTGTCAAAGGAGGTTGAGCCTTTATTAAATCACAATAAAACTTTTCCGCGTGTTCAGTGGGTACTCAAAAGGGCCTGGGCTACATTTCACATTTACTTAACCTCTTTAAGTTAGGAGCAGGGCCATGTAAATATACCCTAATCAAATGGAAAATGTTGATATCGATTTACCATAATATTCCTTCGGGATTCTTCTTCGACTCAAAATCAATGACCATATAATAACACTGACAGGAAATAGTTAAATGTCCAAAAACGCCCTCTTCGAAAGATTTTTAAAAACTCACCATGTTAAAAACCAATTCTATCTCTCCCCCTATATCGCTTATAAAAAAATTGAAGCAGTAGAAAACCAAAACAATAACAGGTATATCCTTATACCCAGTCTACCATTATAGCCCGTAGGAGTGGTCTGAGTGCGACTCTGGGTTCCGCACCCCCAGTCTGCCTTTTGTGGGTGCAAATTGCAAATTGCAAACACCACATTTCAAAAAACAAACACTCCTAGTATTTAGCCTTGTGTGAAAGGAAAGCACAACTCAGTAGCCACAAAAGACCAAAAGAAGACCATAACACACGCCAACATACAAGAAAATACAAACAAACAAACAACAAAGTCATCTGGCCCTCTCGTATCATGCCCCAAGAAGATTACCACGTAGACTGCCTCCTCGGCAAAGGCTCTTTTGGTGAAGTATACAAGAGCAAACACTTGAAAACAGGCCAGACGTTTGCGCTTAAAATCATTGACTTGGAAGAAGCCAGTGACGTCAGGGACCTCATCAAGGAAATCCACTTCTTATCACGGGTGCGGTCACCCTACTTGACGCGGTACTACGAGACGTTTTTACAGGAGACAAAGATGTGGATTGTGTTGGAGTATTGTGGCGGCGGCTCGTGCCTGGATTTGCTCAAGTGTTTTGGAAAGCTCAAGGAGGCCACGGCGTGCTTCATTCTTCGCGATGTTCTCCGTGGTCTTGAGTACCTCCATGGACAGAGAAAAGTCCACCGTGACATCAAACTGGCAAACATTCTTCTTACCGAGGATGGCAAGGTCAAGCTCGCCGACTTCGGCGTCAGCGGCGAGATGTCTTTGACACGCACCAGGAGAAATACCTTGGTGGGTACTCCATACTGGATGGCCCCCGAGGTGATTTCCCATTCGGCAAAGGGCTACGACACCAAGGCCGATATTTGGTCCACGGGTATAACCGCCATTGAGTTTGTTACGGGCCACCCGCCCCTTTCGTCGGTGGAGCCCATGGAGGCACTATTCAAAATCCCCAGCAACAAGCCTCCCGAGCTTGAAGGCAGCCAGTTTTCTGAGGATATGAAAGACTTTGTCCGTTACTGTTTGATCAAATCTGCCAAGCAGCGCCCCAGCGCCTCGCTGCTTCTCCACCATCGCTACATCAGCACCTGTCCCAATGATGTGGACATCCCTGACTTGCTTGCAAAGAAACACGCCAAAGAAACCAGCCTGAAGAAGAAAAAGAGCAAACAGCCACAGCCGGTTAAATCTGAAAAGAACCCTTCCATTGACTGGAACTTCACCTCTACTATTTCAGTGCCAAAACACAGAGACACCTCTTCCCAGGCACACCACGTTTCCCAACAACAGCACCAGCATCAGCAACAACAACAACAGTCTGTATATGGAGACTTTATTCACGAGTCTCTTTCGAAGGTAATGGCACGGGCCAAGACCAAGGTTGCACGCCACTGTGTGGAGAACTTGAGGGACGAGTTTGCAAAGGCTGAGCTGAATAATGTTGGGCTATGCCATGCTTTCATTGAAGAGCTTCGCGTGCTTATTGACGATAACCAGAATCGGTGATACTTTAGATAAAAAAAGAATCAAGCGTGGTATACAATTTTGTTTATGGAATTGAAGGCTAAGTGAAAGCACACTGGGAAGAGCGTATGGCTGCGAGTGCTGACAAAGCTTGATGTGCTATTACTTTTTGACATAAAGAGAGGAAAAGTATTTGATACAAGAATCTAGGGCTTTTTGACGGTACGCAAGTTCCATCTGATGCATTTTTTTGAAGAAATCCAAGAAGTTAGTGGCCACTATAGAAAATTAACGCGGAGAATAGTAATGCCATTTTCTATAGCTTGATTATACATATCGAATTGAAGAGTACCAAAAAGGTGGCGAAGACAAACTTAGAATTAGCCAAATATCCCTGGGGCTTAGGTTTTGGTTAGCTTTAGGAAAAAAATTGGAGGTGGGAGGACCAATGAACCTAGCTAATATCGAAGAGACCCAAAAACTAGGTGAAATGTTTTTCCGATGATGACCCAACTGTTCCTGTTTGATGCTTGTAGTTTGTATATACTCAATTAGGTTTACTCAGTGGGCCTCCAGAATACAAACCACCATTGTGGCAATAGAACGAAACGTTACCAAGAGTTGCTACCGCAAGAGAAAACTCGGAAATACTTCAGCAAGAAATAGTATAAACGATTCTTATGCTATTAGATGGTACAGTATCCTTACCCCTGGGACCCCGGAAGGCTTCGCATTCTAACCAGGGAAGACTACTAGAAGCAGGGCTATAATATATCTTTATATGTTATAGTAAAGGAAACAACATCAATCAAGAGGTCGACCATCAAAATTTTTTTTCCTAAGGAATGTGATATTCATGAGAATCACCTATGAATTGAGACCGTGATTTTCCAGACTTTACTGCCTCACAAGAGGAAAAACAGACACTATTGCGAAATGTCTTATCGTGAAAGTTCCTAATGCACAAATACTCGAGTGTTTTTTGAGTTCATGTATACTCTTTTTTTTTTTTTCAAACAGAAAGCCACGACTAGTAATTACTACGGGGAAATCACTGTACCACCTGTGGCCGTACCTCACACAAGGAATCATCCTGATCACCATGAAATGATTAACCCGAGGTCATTTTCTCCCGAAGTGAGGCCCTAAAAAGAATACGAAGATAGAAACTGATGAATATGGTATATATGGCCGGAAAATATTAAAGCAGGTTATTACCCGTAGGACAAAAGAAGTATACATGGTGGTATACTTATGAGTGTATATACACTGAAAATAGAATTAACAGGCCTTTCTGCCCGGCGAATACAGAAAAAATCCACGTAAAGCACAGTGTGGAAATAACCTCAACGGCCACGTCCGAGACCCTTCTTGATTGCCGGGAGGTGGTTCAGGTGGAGAGGCTAAACGGTCTACCGGTGGGCAGACGGTATGGAGACGTGCGCGGTATTAATTATAGCCGGATTTATGTAAATAAACACGGAGGTAAGGAAATTAATATAGGAGGCAAAAAAGACTACTGGCGGATAAAAACAACCAGTAATGGCAAATAATTGGAAGAAAAGAAAAGTCAAAGGAAAAGGGACCGCCTTCAAAGTATCGAAGAAACGTCCAATTGGTGTTCATTAATAACGCGCGTCCATCACCGAGAAGAACCTTGTTATGGAGATGCGGCCAAGGAAAATAGGGGCGAGGTTTTACGGCGGTCAACGGGCCGTCTTGAATTGGTTTGGAATGCCGCTGCAGCTTTCTCAAGAATGTTTATTAAGATACCATACCCTTGCGGAATTCCATCACGGAGAATACGGAGAACGAGCATGGAGGCATGGAGATGGAGAATGAGCATGGAGAATGAGCACCGATCATGTATCTAGAACTTGCCCGAACATACACGTGATCACTACAACAATTGCCAATTTGTCACCCATAGTGTTCCAATGCCAATAATCAATATGAAAGACTTGACAAAATATGACTCCCGCATAGCCCTACCATTGATGAAATTCCTTTTTTATTGACCCCAAAACCAGCAGATCAAAATTTGGGTACTCGTCTTATCACATTCACTATGACTGGGAACACTGTATCTTCAGAGCAGAAGTGCATCAGAACCCCAGAGCCTCAGAGCCTTTTTCAAATCAAAACAAAAAGTCGCGCTTACCGACATTCATGCCGGTCCAACAACGCCGGTAACTCCAGCCGGGTACAACGCGGCGCGGTCTAAAAAAAAACGATAACTGGGCGAGCGTTATGTAACGGCCCAGTTTATGCGCGGGCGGTGCGGGCACCCTAAAAACCCCGACGCGAAACCCCCTACCAGGAGAATGCACCACGGGGGGTTTCTGCCTTTCCTCCTCTTTGTTCTTCTTGGGGGTATTCCCTTCATTGTATTTGTTTATAATATATTTTTTTATTTCCAAGAATATTTTGAGTTTCTTGAGTCTAATCTGTTGATCATATCGTCAGTTTACTCTTAATTCTTAGTTATAGCTGATGTTTAACTTGGCTTCTCCAAGAGCCCCCACTGGCGGCTAAGACATTTGAAGGGTATGTATGTAAACTTTCAAATGTTTATTGTCTCAGACTGATCGGCCAACGAACAATTCCCCCTTTTCAATGCGCGGCTCGGCTCCGTCCTGCCCCTTGGCCGTGGGCACCATGTATGTCTCTGATCTCGGAAGCTGCCCGCACTTCACTCCTTCAGCCGGAGCGAACCGCACCACACCTCACCACGCTATGCATCAAATCTGGTACCGGTTTTCGCGTTTTGCGTCTATATACCATAATTTCGGATCTAAGAAATACCGGTCTCCTGTTTGGAAGTTTTTGCTTCTTTCTTTTTCAAATTGTTTTTTTTTTTCCAAATCTGCTAACGGCATATATATCTCCTCACAGCCCCCTAGTTTTCCTTTTGAGGCTCCTGCCATTTTTCCAAACCATAATTTCCGGGCTCTTACCATCAGATCACACGGGGAACTGAGGCTTTCGTTCTGCCCTGCCTTATATAAGAAACCATCAGCCTTGTATTATATCTTGGTCCCACCACGTCATCCTTGTGATAAAGCACGGTCCATCAGAACTGGCTACTACCTAGACCTGATCACTGCAAACTCCTTTGTACTGCAATACTAAAAATAACCGGCACAAATTCCATACCCAGGGGGTTCTTTATTTTTTCGTTTTCTTTTTGTTCGATCTGAGACACCTCTACTTCTGTCATTTCTACGACACCGAACTTGGACGATCTCTCCACCCCAAGAACGCTAGATATCCCCCAAGAACGCTAGATATTCTGCTAAATGTACCCAGAAACACCTAAACCGTCAGGCAAAAAGCCCGCAGGATTGACCCCCTCGTTCACGTTTGGCAGTATGGGCCCGCTGCCGTCCGCATTTCGGTTTGTGTCGCCACGAAACATGAATCTACTAAATCTGTTTTCCCCGCACCAACTCTTCAACCGGTTCTGTAAAACTGCTGACGATTCTTCCACCGAGACGAAAGACAACCTGAATCAAACGCATTGTGATTCTCAAACCTCCGACGAACCTCAACAAAAAGTCGCCTTGGGTCCGCTGATTTTGAGTCCTTTCAATGGCCACCGATCGTCCCAAACATTATTTCATGAATCCACAGTCGTGCTGGCTACAACTGCGGATTCTGCCGACCTTTGGTCTTTTACCGGTGACGCTAACCACATGCCCATGGATCTCACGTCTATCACCGAGGTTGCCGATGATAAGGAGACGTTTTTCTCGCCAACGGAGATGTTCCTTGAAAAAAGTCCACTCGAGCGCGTTTCTGAAGACAAAAACACACAACCCCCTAAAACCCCCAGATCACCCGAGAAATCTCCATCATCCAGAAAGCGCAAACTTTCGGATATCCAAGACTCACCATGTACTCATGTAGCGTCGCAGATTAATGTTCTTCAATCTCCACCACGCAACAAAATTCCGCTTGACCAAGAAGATTCGGGAAATCTGAAGAAAGTGTGGACGAAAACCTTAGACGATGAGTTGATGCGGTGTTTACAGAAATACAACTCGTTTAAGGAATTCC
This sequence comes from Metschnikowia sp. JCM 33374, assembly GCA_005406065.1. Taxonomy (NCBI): domain Eukaryota; kingdom Fungi; phylum Ascomycota; class Pichiomycetes; order Serinales; family Metschnikowiaceae; genus Metschnikowia; species Metschnikowia sp. JCM 33374. Next base: position 164,249 of record BIMT01000005.1, on the reverse strand, counting down.
ATGGCTCAAATGAGGCGATTTTTAGAGGCACGTGCCAGAACAAGATCCTATCACGCATGCTTGAAAACAAGACTGGCGTGTTTCGATCTCAGAAACAGATTTCGGGTCGTATTTTGAAATTGTTACGCTCAGGTGCCCCTGTGGTTAAAGTTGAACCAACTGCTGAAAGCACTCCTCTCAAGCACTCATGTTCACAGCCCGCAATAACGACGCCATCTATGAAAAACACTACCAACACTACTGGTGCACCACCATCGACCATCGCCTGCTTCGAGATTTTCAACATGTCCTTCTCATATAAGGACGCGAGCCAGCCTCGCCACGTGTTTGCCCATCTCTCAAAGAATGGTTCCGAGAAACATAGACATTGTTCCATCCATGGAGCACGCCGAAGCCTTCCTCAGAAAAACAGTATGTTTCTTGCTGATTATGATGAAATTGCCCCTCAATTACACACACAAGGCGTAAACATCCATAACGTCTTCTGTCATCTCGACCTTTGTCCGGACTTCTCCGACTCATCATTGCCAGTATCACCTATGACAAACCATCGTCAATTCGTTTCGGCAAACGGTAGTTTCCTGTCTTATCTCACTGTTATGCTACGCGAAGACCTTTTCAAAACCCTGTTTGTAACTCTCAAGTCACAGATCACCGTATACAAGAATGCGGGTCAGGTACTTTTCAAAAGTGAGGAAAGCATTAACGGCTACCGCGAAGACAACAGAGGCTTTCGTGTCGAGGTACCCTTCCTCAATCAATTCTGGGCAGGATTCTTAACCTACATTATTAGTGGAACCAGTGACTTCAGCGATCTCGAAAATCTCATCATCCTGCAAACGATCTGTGACGAAGAAGGTCAAGAGAGAACGATCTATGGGTATTTTGTATATCGGTTTTCTCCGGCTTCTACCGGAAGAGGCAAAGCAAGATTTGAGGTCATCAGCTTGACTGACGATGCAAATAATGAGGTAGATGAACTTGAAACGATTTTGGCCTCTTCGCCTCCAAGGTCGTCCCCATTTAAGACTTCGCCAGCTAAGTATGACTTGCGCGTGCGAACTGATTTGGCCAATACATTTCCTACTCCAGGCCCCAATACCACCCCAGCCTTCAATTCAGGAATATTTCAAGGTAATAACGTGAATCACCAGCTCATGAACATGCCAGCCAACCAAAGACCCTCCATGATGATGTCGAAATCAACTACGAATATCAACTTTGAGAAAAGGCCTGCGAATAGCGTCATGATTCACGCCAACCATTCATTTAATCTGGGTATTCGACACCACTCTGCTGGTCAGATGGGATCGTTTACTCCTAATAACGTACGTGCAGTTTCAGGTGATAGCTCCTTTTATGGATCTCCAAGCGGCAACCACCCTGGCCAGTTTTCGGGCCACGCACCTGGCATGGGACATCAACAACAAATGCCAATGAATCCTATGGCACAAATTCATGGTCAAATATTTCCATATCAACACCAACAGCAAATGCTTCCTAATGGACAGGTTCCGATACACCCAAACATAGCTGCTGGAATGCCTGCAAATTTGGCCCCTGTACCGTGGCCAATTGCGACCAACTTCCAAGTCCCTCAGGAGATAAACTCAGCACCTGCGTCCCAGTTGCATTTCTTCTCACCAGATGATGACGATAAGGAAAATCGAGTGAAAAAGCTGGGCCCACCACTCAAGTTTCGTACAATGCTCCATTATGACCCATCAAAAGGGGCGGATTCTGATGCCACAACAGAAAACACCCAGTCCAATTTTCATACGTTTGCTGTTAAATCTCCGGTAGTTTTTCAGTCTGACAACGCATGATTTTGCCATTTTGCCATGCATGTTTTTCCAATCGCCATCTCCTCGGGGTATTTTATTTTCGTAAGTAGACTTTACAAGAACTATTTGATTTTCTCTTTGATGGAAGTTGTCTATAACTGGTTATAATAAAAGACGCAGAGTCTCAATTCTGTTTAATATATTGATTGCTTTAAGATCGAAATGAAGTAGATATATGTGGTTTCTTTCAGAAAAATACATTCGATAACATTGGGCGTAAATATAAAGGGTGATTAAATATTATCAACTCGGCCGTTTTAGAATATATGTTTCTCAGTGGTGTTAAATGCTATCACACGATGATTCGAGCCCAATTTAGAATTAGTTTGGGCCAGAAATTTTCACGGATTTAGTACATACATTAGTGTTTGGACGGATGTATGTCCATTTACTTCAATGCAACTTGGGGTGCACTAACCTCTAAGACGCCATTTTTAAGGTTGATTGCGGTATTAAAAAACTTTTCTAGGATTCCCTTATGTTAGGTTGATTTCACCCGTTTTGAACACCAAAGGATTGGAAATAAATATGGATTTCCTCTCTGCCTCATTTTTTAAAGTGTCACCGTTTTACCAAATTTTAATGTGCAAATTTCCTTATAGAAATCCGTGGCCATATCATACATGGATATTCTCGCCGGAATATTTCCCAGGTGCGACGTCATCAGGACGTTTGAGATGGATAAATTTTCACCGGTTATGGCTAAAACCACTCAATGTTTCTTCATGATTACACTCCGTGCATCTAAAGTACGTTTCAAATGTAAAGACATGCGGGTGGGTGTTCCTCGCCAGTGCACTGTCGTGGCCCAAATAGGAAAAAGAGTCAGACAGTCCACGCATTGAGGAGGAAACTCCTTTTTGGGCCCGTCATCAATTGTGCTGTTGCAAAATTGTATAAATTCAAACAATTATCCGACTTTTGGGTGTTCTTTTCTGTTTATCAAACAAATCAATATCAAAAATGGCTGCCCCAAACACTTCTTCCAAGACCACTTCTACCCCAAACAAGGACAACTGGGGTATGACTGCCTCTTCTCCTACTGGCTGGTACACGTCTTGTGTGATTGTTTAGGCTAGTGTAAAGATTGATGAATTTATTGCAATATTGGTAAAAAAAAATGTTTCTCTTCTTTTGTATACAAATAAACACTTTTTAATTATCTTGGAAACTTGTAGAGACTGTCTTGTGAGTGGGAAGTAGGGCCTTGCACGTGACTGAACATACAATATGCTTGGAATGTGAGACCAGATCATTGATGTAACTAGTGCCACCATAAAAGTTTTTCATGGCGATGTCACGGCTTTTCGTGAGTTGATTATTGGCGAAGCTTACGAGACGCTACCGTGTTTTATGGGTTTATCGAGTTTGAAGGGATAATCAATGCTTGGAAATAGATGCGGGATCTGAACTACATAACAGAGAGGTGCAAAAAACTAGAAGATATCTTCTCATAGTCATCCAAATGTTTGAAAAAAAGAAAAAAAGGAAAGAAAAATACCCAAAAGGAGATTGCCCAAAACTTGATATATTGAAAAATTCAACTGACGTCTTTCAGAATTCGAGTAAAAGTGTTCTTCAGTCGAAGCTAGGGACAAGGGGGAAATAAGGCTTCGCAGTCAACATGCGGCAGGATACACCCCACCACTAACACCACAGAAAACATTCCGAAAGATTCATATTCAGTTTTAGGGAGTCTCGTAATATGCTAAATGAGCATACCCCAAATTCTGTGGCGCAAAAGGTGGTGAATGTCTCAGTGTTGAAGATCTAATGATTACATCCAGCAGTCCCACACTCGCACCATGAATCATTATACTGGACATAAAGCCCCGAATAGCATCTTCTTCCCACGTTAATACAACATACCAAAAGCGCTGGCAGATTTCCTGGATTCAATACTCCCATTTTCCCAAATTAAACCAAGGGTCAGCTTCCTAGAAGGGTAATATACAAGGGCACCAATCGTTATTTCCGGATGTCTATCGTTATTGATGTCTATCGTTATAACGGGGCAGACGCGTGAATGCAAAAGTGCGACTGCAAAAAACGCCCCCAAAAAATCAACACCAAAACACGCGACGCGAATGCCAGCCTTCAGACACGAGGTGATGCAAGACGCACCAAAAAAAAGTTTCAATATAAGACATCACCAAAACTTGAGTGCACCATTTCTTTCTTGGTTTTGATAAATCCTCGATAGATTTTTAAGTTCACAAAGCCACAGTCTCACCACTTTGGCCCAAAACACAGCCGCCCAAAACAGAGCCGCCCAAAACACAGCCGCCCAAATCTTCACTCCCCTCTTTTATTCTCTATACCGCCGGTTTCCCTCTTTTCGGTTTTGCAACATGGGTGTTACGGGCTTGCTCCAGCACCTCAAAGATATCCAGGAAAAAACCACTCTCTCAAAATACAAAGGCAAAACGTTGGCAGTGGATACCTACGGATGGCTCCATCGAGGCCTCATTCTGTGTGCTCAGGATCTTTGTACGGACGAGCCCACGCGCGGGTACATAACGTCGGTGATGAAAAAAATCGACATGGTGCGGCATTTTGGCGTGGAACCCGTGATGGTTTTTGACGGGTCCGCACTTCCCACAAAGGAGGCCACAAACGCCGAGCGTAGACTCAAGCGCGAAAAGGCGCGAGAGGCGGCCCAGAATTCCCTCCAGCGAGGTGACCGCAAGTCCGCGTGGAAGGAGTTCATGAAAGCCGCGGCGGTCACCCCGGAGATGGCCAAGTCGGTGATGGTGGAGCTTGACCGTAGGCACGTCAAGTATGTGGTGGCACCTTACGAGGCTGACCCGCAGATGGTGTATTTGGAGAAGATTGGCGTGGTTGATGGCATCCTCTCGGAGGACTCCGACTTGCTTGTGTTTGGGTGTCGACGCCTCGTGACCAAACTCAACGACTATGGCGAGTGCATTGAGATCTGTAGAGATGACTTCCACCGCGTGCCTCGTATGGCTCTCGACAAGTATACCCATGCACAGTGGAGGCTCGTGGCCATTCTCTCGGGTTGCGACTACACCAAGGGCATCCCTGGAGTGGGGCTTAAGACCGCCTTCAATGTGGTGCTGCGTCTTGGTGACCTCACAAGCATCATCGCTTCCTTCAAGGCCGATAACAAGACCATCCCGGACGAATTCTTGGACGAGGCACTCAAGGCCGACCTTGCGTTCCAGTACCAGAAGGTGTTTGACCCGGCCTCAAATGCCGTCACCACGCTTTGCGAAATTCCCCCCGACTCAGACCTCGACATGCTGGTGCTCGAGCTCTGCTGTGGTGGCAGCTTGGAACCCCACATCCACCGGGGCATTTGCACCGGCAAGCTTCATCCAAGAACCCACACGCCGCTCATTTCTCGGGAACAGAACTTGTCTGCTCCACGCAGCCAGTCGGTGAACTTCCAGCAAACCACTACCACTACATCCACAAACGGTCTTTCTACACGTGCTTCTTCTGCCACGCAAACCAGCAAATCATTCTCATCAACAAAGTCCATTGAAAGTTATTTCAAATCCGATAAGCCCGCCATTCTGGCCTCCATATTCACCACCAACTTGAAGCGGCCCAGCCAGAAGTCAAACCAGCTTTCTCCCAGCAGCAAGAAGCTCAGGCGATTTCAAAACACTTCGGGTGTTGATGTACCCAACGATCCCGCCGGCGCTGGTTCGCCCGGTGCAACCCAGAGTAAATTCTTCCCGGCAGCTATCCCTCCCGTATCTGTTCTGCTTGTCTGTCCCAAGCCAAATGATGCCGATTTCGGCTTTGAGACTGGCGACTCCGAAGTACCTGATTCCTCATCTCCCGTGAGAAACGACAAACACGAAGATACTTGTGTGACTGACGATGATGCCGATGCCGACGCCGATGCCAGTCTCTCTTCCGGTGGTTCCAGTTCGATGTTGAACAGTGCCGCGTATTTGCAGCTGCAAACTTCCGTATCGACAAAGGTAGACAGCGATAATGACGATGGCTATGATGATGAGCTTGAGGAGTCCCCCATCAAACCCGAAAAGATCAATCTTCTGTGGAGAAAAATGTTTTCATTGGGGGCTTCAAATGGAGATGCCACATGTACAGTGAAGAAGCCAACTTTGATTAGAAAAGCTGAAGCGTTCAAGGTTTCTGTTGCCACGCCAGAAAAGAAACTGGCCCCACAGTCGGATTTCGAGGAGAGGTCTTCTGATGCCAGCCTCGATGGGTCCCTGAGTCCGCATACACCCGAGGAACATGTTCCAGAAAAAGCAACACTCTTGGAGGATAATAGCCAGAACAAGTCCCTGCAGCAAACATTTATCAGTGAGACCGAGGATGAGTTTGACATTTCACCACGGCGCTCAGCCCGCTTGTCATCTCAACAAAGCTCTACTTCCAAACTTCTGCGTTTTGCATTTGCAGGCTAAGCGACACCACCTTGCATGCTGATCCAAACAGGTATGTGAACTAAGCGCATTACATGGATACATCCTAACTAACTTCCACAACGTCTATTGCCATTCCAACTAGCTACATACTCCGATGACAATCACAACAAAAATAAAGAAAGGACCTATAACCCGCGCAAAAGACTTGCGGCTACCGCACCGTTGGTCAATGCTTGAGGGGACGTATCGACAGCGTCCAGTAACTTGAAGAGTTTCCTGAACTTTTTCGCGTCGTACCGCCCGAGCAACTTCTCGTCGGTCAATGCAACCGGCTGGGCTTCCAAAAGTTCAGATACCGTTTTCTCCAATGCTGCTACATCAGTGTCCGCATCACACACCTTGATCACGATGGTATCGGAACGAGACTCGTCCACACCAAACCGTTTTAGCGCATCGTTGATGTTGTTCACCGGCAGGAGGCTGAAGATGATTTCGGTATTGACGGAGTTGGCCTTCATGGTGTTCTGCACCAAGTTCTGCACCGCCTTATGTAGCGCACACCGGAGTTGTTCCAACGACACGATGTGCGTGGTGCTCAAGAAGCAGTAGTTGTAAGTGTCGTTTCTGGCGATGAGCTCTTTTTTCACCGTAGCAAGCGTGCTGGCGGTCACATTATCGTAATATGCAAGAAATACCGGATGGGAGGGGAACAGGGGAAATTTGACCGAGGTGAAGGACATATTGATGGGCCGAGAATTTTTATTTTGTTTGGGTCCTGAGTCTCTGACTAACAATTCGATGGGGGTGGGCAGGGCTAGGCTCGGGCCTGGACCCATGCGCGCGCGGATCTAAAAATGTCCTTGGGTATACTGAAAAGGTGAGATTTACAACGATAAACATTGGAATTTTAAGAGACTCCTTTTTTGGATTTTTTGTGGTTAAAAGAAAAGAGAAGAGAAGAGAAAAGAGTCCGGGGTGTTGTCGGTTTATGTCTGATGAAATGAAAAAAGGCGGTATGATGTTCTCCGGGAGGGCCTGTTGCATGATGAGATTTTGTTATATTCAACCCATTTCATTGAAGGAGCAAAGGACTTGAATTTGAACAGATGCTTCTATTGGCATGCGTGGAGAAACGGAAAAGCTAAAATGATTTTAGGGACTTGCTTACGGTTATTCACCGCAATTTATGATATTGATTTGGTCCAGGCACGACCACATGGGCCTTATCTGGTTGGGGCAGACAAATGATAAGGTTTTATCTTTTATCAAGATAAATTATTTCTGTGAGTGCAAGCTTCCATTTTTAAGATGCTTCAGCTATCGCTGTGACTTGCATGAAATCAGGCGATATAAGCGTTTATCGGATGATGGATATTCTCAACCCAGGTGGCCTACGGCTCTCGGAGGATTGAAGCCGGGGACGCGTGTTTGAAGAATGCCCACCTATGATACTCATTGGGTCTGCTCCTATTCTGCTAATGTGATTACTGTTTTATTGACAACACTTTGTCATGCAAGATCAAAATCGGGGCACTTTTGATGCTGAAAGTCGCTTCTTGGTCTCAAGCTTGGGTTCTGTATCGAGTTTTTCAATCACCAAACTCACAAGACATGCCCATTTTCGTTCTACACAAAAGAACAAAAGCGTGGTTGTAACGCGTTGAATTGGGTGAATGTCTTTTTCACAAAGACCTTTTCAAAACTTATGTGTGGGTGGATCATAAGTTGCGGAAGTGAATACATCTATCCCCGTATCCCACCTTGTGGTGCACTTTTGCTGGAACCCCGAGAGTAGATAGAGGCATAGAGGAATATCGGGACAACCGAAGTGAAAGAATATCAAGCCTTTATTATTCGTGTTGAAGCACTAAAACAATAATTAGGTTGATGGAAAGCCATTAGTCTTTCATATTTCTGTGGACTAAGATATCGTAATAATCAAAGTATAGCACTACACCCTCAGAAGAGCTCTAGGAAAAGCTTCAACTTGACAAAACAGCACGCAGTATAAATCGTTTACTCATTTATTCTCCTTCCTTTTATGGTAGTCTCTAGTTCAATTTTTTCAGACCAATGCAGGAGAAAATCCTGAAGGTTTTGAAGGAACCAGTTGACTGGGTTTAGAACGGTATTCTTTTTTTTGCCCTTTAAGACAGCGTAATATAGGCATAGATAGGTTAAAGATCCAAAAAAAGATGACAAGAAAATAATATAAGGACGTTAGAAGGTTTATGATTACATCCGAGAATTATTGCAAAGATTTTCCTGGGCCCTAGAGACTAAGCAAAGCATGTGCTCTTGATTATATTTCTCAGTAGGTGACCAGCAAAGGGGCCAAATACACCCAAGGTCCAGCCGTAATAAAGTATGCAACAAACATGAAAGGGGACTGCAAGAAGCCACACTTTTAAGAAGCGGTTGTCAATACGTACCCGTGTAGCAGTTGGAGGGACAAGCGCACCGAAAAGTAATTACATATGCTATTTTCCACATGTTCTTCCTCGCCTGTGTTCCATCAGTAAAGGTGTCCAGCCATCCATGGACTACGCGATTCGTCTCCAGTGTTGACGTCACGGCCATATTTTGAAATATTTCAAATACATCGTGTGTTTCAAGTGCTTCAAAAATAACCCACTGGTATTTGCATTTCATATATTTCAGTTGAAAAGGAACGAGCTAGGCCCTCCATGAGACTTAATTTTAATTGATTCCTCTCAGGGACAGGCAGTACGAAGTGTGTAGTACTTGAATTGATGGGTAGCTGCTTGATGAAACATAAACTTGACGTCTGAACAAGAAAAAAAAGGAAAAAAAAAAGAAAAAAAAGAAATGAAATGAAATGAAACCTAAAGCAGGAATTCGGTTGATTTGTTTCCCACGTCTCGCCGCACCTGGTTCGTGAAATATACCAGGCAGAGGGTGTGTGGGAGACACGTCACTTTTCTACTTAAAGTGTCTTTGCTTCGAAGCGAACTCCATTGCGCAATGCTTTATGTTGTTTCCCTTTGAAATGTTTGAAATTTCTTCGAGAATATGGACATATTTGCAATTTATCAATTGTCTTTCAAAATTATTTTCGCGACAACACTGGTCCAATACGGGCCATGACAGAATCGATGAAAGGAATTCAGAATGCCCAATGAAAACGTACATGTTTTACAATTCAAACCTGGGATTTTCAAAGATACTCGGAAAATCTTCGCAAACAACAGATAGGCTTATTACATCTGGAAATAATGTGCCTTCAGTCATGAAGAGGATACTTGAAGCAACAAAGGTCCTGCGACCCAGCATCTTTCGGTGTGTTGCCTAAGTGGGCAGCACATGAAGAAGTGGATTTATCCCAATTGGGCGAAGTCGACTACGAACTTCTTCTCTAAGACAGGCAAACATACTCAAGGTGCTAATCATTCTCTTGAAGAACTTTTCTGAACGCTTGTCAAACGAACAAAAATATCATGACAAAACTACTCAAGCTTTACACCTGAAATGTTTGCAATGGTATACTTCGAACAAGCTCTTTTGAAAGCGCCGTTGATTTCTATAAAAGATGGAAAAAGCTGTTCACAAAGGGGAGATTTTCCTCAATTAATTCCTGTCGGCCGAAACAGTCCATTTACCTGGTCATAAGAATATTCGCAGCACCATTATCAACAGAACATACTGGGTTCCCGGACTGCATACACCGCGGTTTCTCTGGTATCGGGCCTGCACCCCACACCAGCGCACCGCAGACGTGAAACCGTAAAGTGCCCTCTCAATTTAACGAAGCGCAATTGTCAATACAAAATTGCTCAAACATCTGCAGATAAGACTGAAATTGCGCAAAGTAGTGCAGACACGTGTACAACTACACACCCAGGATCAAAACAAACCTCTGAATAGTCATCTCTTCTTCTTGATTCCTGGAAATTTACACAGAAATTAATCACTTTACCTTTAATACTAGCCCGAAAACCATCCACTATGGAATGTATGTCTTTATATTAGTCCTATAAATTCCCCTTAATGTCTGTCGCTTTCGAGCGCAAACTAACCACCAGATTTAAAATTTTTAGCTGAACGCGTGTGGATTGAGGATGCAGATCAAAATTCGATAATAATAAAGCTCAGTTTTCTTTGAAGGTTAAAGAAGTCCCAGCATATATGAAAAAAACTCAATAGACTACTTCTCGAAAAAAAAAGAAAGTTTAAAACTGAAATGTGATGCCACCAATTTGACCAACACATCCCTGTCAGGACTGGATATTTATTTATGTAAGCGAGCTGGGTCACCTTCTAAAATGAAAAGGACCAACAGAGTTGGCACAAGAAGCAAAACTGGCTGTCTTGCAAGATTTTCAATTAATTTTCCTGGTGGTTACGTACATGACCCCGGGAATTTCATTAATGTCAAAGACTTTGGAGAAATGACAGTCTTGATTACCTGGAAATCGAAGCACAACCATAACTTCAATAATTCTGAACAATGTGCCGCTGAGCCTTTGTCAAAGAAAGGAAAGGAATTGCTTCAAAAGGCCATTGAAAATGGTATGACAATGACTGACATATTATATCAACAGTCTACGCATCAGCGCAATGGCACTGTCTCATACTTCCTGGAAATTCATAAGGTTACCACTGAAAATCTTCGTTACATTAAAAGATCAAAATTGGACAACAAGGCGATTTGTCACCGCAACATTGAAACCAGTTTACGCCAGCGTGCCGAGTTAATAGAACTGGAAGGTGGCCTCTCTGAGTTCAGAGACGAATTTCCGTCTCTCGATGGAAATCACATTTTGAAGGACCTCAAAAGTTCCAAGGGCTTGAAGGTCTGGTCATTCTGGATCATGACAAAATGGCAGCGCAGTTTGATGAAAGAAAACTCCAAAGTCTTTCATCTCGATGCGACCCATAATACTTGTTATGGGATCAAGAATACGGACACGGTTTATTTCTTCACGGTGGTGATCAAAAACAAAATTTCTGGAGATGGGGCACCCCTCGCGTTTATGTTGACAAATGCGGGTAATGCCATTGTTATTGCAGACTTCTTAAAGCAACTAAAGTCCCGTGCCTCCTTTAATCCCACACAAGCAGTTACTGATTGTGATGAAGCCGAAACATCCGCTATAAAAAATGCTTTGAATATACCATTGAGTTGGTGTCGATATCACGTGCGAACCGCATTTCATAAGCAAGCAAGACTGAAAATAAACAAAGGTGAAAATTTTATAAGTGATTTGGAAGAGGCCAAGGATGACTTCCTCGAAATTCTCAACAGTCCGACGGCTTTAGAAGGTGACGACAGAATAAATAAATTCTTGGACAAATTCAAGGAGCATAAAGCGCTTGTCAAGTACATGCCACAATGGTTCAACAACAGAAAGTACATTATCATTGGATATAATGATATTTTTTGTGACCGTGCAAGTACGAATAACTTGCATATCACAAAACTTTAAAGTACAAATTGTTGAAGAAGGGGTGAAGTCAACGCCCAATGTCTTGGCTTTTCAGCTCCTTCAATCTGTTGTACCTTACTATATGCGACTAAAGAGTTTTCACAAAATTGGAAACTATACTAAAAGAACGTCTGATAAAAAGAAAAAAAGCTGCAAAACCAAAGCAGATTCTCTCACCGAAAAAAGAAGTTGAAATGACTACATGTATAAGTCGATGGCAATTTGAAGTGAGATCCTTTACTGAAAAAAAAAAACTACAGTGTTCTGCTTCAATTTACTGGTACAAAAGATTAATCTATGTAATTGTAAAGCATATTTCAATAGCAATACCTGGTGCAAACATATTTTTAGCACAGAGATGGGTAGAAATTTATTTCAGGGATCGTGATCAGGATGTTCGATGATGGAAATGTTCATGACATGGTCACTATTGACGAAGTTTTTCGAGAGTTGAAAATGAGTCGGATGACGAAATTTCTCTCTGATATCTGATGAGTTTTCTGAACTAGAACAGATCGAAGACACAGTAAACAGCTCAAAACTGCGGCAGTCGAAGACAAATATCTTGCAAATAATTCCTTACAAAATCCCACGTATTGATTGCACAACATCAGAAGGAACTAAATAGCAATGACAATTATCCTAGTGACATGGGTAATTTTGGTCATCACACAACAGACCTTTGTGATTATTACATATCAGAGAAAAGAAGTTAACTCGGATGAGGATCAAAAAAGAAAGAACGAGAACGGGTCTTCACAAGAGTCGAAAATGCCACCCAAAACAATAGTGACTCTACGGATGCTGTAATGGCTTTGGCAAACAGGAGTCACCAAAAAAACGATTGAGGAATCAAATGGAAGCAGAGTTGAGGCGAGATTGAAAAAACTGCTTTCAAATGAGTTTTGCTTCAATGCTAAAAAAAAATCGAGAATATGGTTCATAATGAAAACGAAATTGGGGTTGCCAAAATTGGCGAAAAGATTTTTGGGCTATCCCGTGAATGTGGAAATCCATCTGCCAAACAAAGATCTTAAGTCTATAAACAGGGAGCAATACTTAGTCAATGGCATTAGGTTTTAAATGTATCAACGTTTAAACAACTTAAATATGTTAATCAACCAGAAGTATTCAAATTCTTATCCTAAATATAATCCAAGCATTTTGGGCATAATCAACAATTGGCCCTCTTACTTTGAAAGAATTCTTTTGGATACCTACTATCAAGCCCCTAGGTGCCCTCCTTTAGGGCCACATTTTTTTTTACACGTAAAGTATGGGGAAATATATCCTGTGTGAAACCTGCACGAAACCTGCACGAAACCTGCACGAATTACTCCTTTCGGTCGTGTCGGCCAACAGAGGGGCACTTTTCCCGGTTCGCACCGCAGACAAGTCCGGTGGAATCAAAAGGCCCAATTAACACCACCTGGAAACACCCAATCCGGCAGAGTTTCCCCACAAAACCCCCCAAATCACGGCCCGCTGGTCTATTTCAAGATCCTAGACTACCGAGCCTGCCACGTGGCCCATGCTGAAAATTCAAGATACCCTCGAGGCGGTTTTTCCGCCCGGGTGCACGCGTGAGTCCAGCCACGGTGGTGGTGAAGATTCGGGACGGAGAGTGTACCCGGAAGAAATGCTCCATATCTCGGAAAACGCCAACAAATGCTACATTTCGTTGCAAGGCTTGACGCGGCAGTTTATCGGAGAGCCCACCCACCCGAAACCCCCCGGGTCTATAGTGCAATTTGGTCAGTCTCAAATCAGCACACTACTGCGACAGAAAGTACGCTTCTGGGATGAAAAGCACCACGACAACGGTCTCCTACTAAGGCCCGAACCCACAGATGCACCGGCGGACCGTCTCCTGGCCACGATGGGAATGCCCGGTGTGTCGGCGGCAAGTTCGCTCTTCGCATGGTCCTCGGGAGATTCCTACATTGCAGCACGGAAACGGGAGCTCCGAAAGAAGAACACACAGGGCAACGCCACACAAAACGATAGCCGGCCAAGTTCCCAGGGCAGCGTTTTGAATGGACTGGCGGAAACATTGCCGGGGAAACCGGCACTTCAACCACCGACCCCATCCAAAGAAGCTGGTTCAAAACCTGCAAAATCGGACTTGGGACTTCGACTCGCCACAGTGGTTGAAAAGGAAAGTAATCGATTTATCCAGGACCGCATTGAGCTCATCAAAGCCCATCATATGAAACAGGCGGCCCGCAAAATCGACGAGCGTAGAAAGCGTGACCATGAATTGCACCTTCGTCGCGTTGAGCTCAAGGAGGAGAAGTATGAGAAGATTCTCAAGGCCGCCATTGCATTAAATACAACCAAGCGCAACTCCGGCTTCTTTGGCTCGCTCTTTGGCGCAAAACCTGTGTCGAACAGCTTCACGTTGGATATCTCGGACGCAGATGTTCTGCTTAAGCCGGTACTGGAAGACGTGCTGGTGATCCTGCCCCTGGATACACCCCAAAACGCCCCGGAAAGCCAGGGTGCTGACTCCTGAGCCGGGAATTGCGTCTCCAGTAGCGCCCAGTTCTGGATCGCAGACGTCAAAACTTCCTCTTTCGCATGGAAATTCCCCCTTTCAGCCAAAATCTCCCCCTCAGCCAAAATCTCCCCCTCAGCCAAAATCAACCCCTCAGCCAAAATCTCCCCCTCAGCCAAAATCTCCCCTCCAAAATGGCCACTCCCCTCCCGACTCCCTTAACACTTCGCATGTGGCGCTCGGACGCTCTTCGCGGTCTTCCACACAATCTTTGTCGTCGGATGAATTCGAAGAGTATCAATCCTCAACTGATAAAACTGCATTCACCAACTCGCTTAACTTCCATGGTCTAGAGGCGCAGGGAGCCCACCAAATGATGCTAGATAATCTTTCCGATGTAATAGAACGCCCCACACCCATCAAGACCGAGGTGGCTCAGGGCAATTCCGCGGATTCCCCACTACAAACTCTTGAAGGCATCCTTCCTTCTGGATCCAACATTCCTTTCCCAACTGCCGACCCAGAAGATACTACATCTGATCTACTTTCGTTGTAGTATTTTGCGAGAATGGTTCATTATGAAGAGCCCTCGTGGTACTTTATTATAATGCTAAGCTTGTAAAAAATTCATATAGAATAAATACACTCATTATAACGTCAGCCATTGCGAGACACCGAAGTGCTTCACCATATACCCAGACTTGGTCGTTTGCCTTCATGAGTAAATGACCAACGGTGTCTCTTCTAACCTAAAAGGCGCATTGGGTATTTAAAGTGTGGAGTTTGTGGGTCTAGAGGTTGCCCCAAGCACACTCTTAGATATTCCCATAAAGCAAGGGTTCAGCCGGCCACCCACTTGTCGTTTCCGTACACTTAAATGGTGTCCTAAAACATTCCATGATGATGAGCGAAGACACTGTTTATATGAATGTTTACCCGGACTCCAGAACCAGTCATGGTCAGAAAACCCCCTTCATACTTTTCCTTCAGTGAGCGGAAGCATAAATAGTTAACAAAGGGACGCCCGCAGGGTCTTTTGACTGATTTGAGGAGTCTTTTCAACCGAGGATCGATCCCATTGTATCACAAATGCAAGATTAATATGGAATAGAAGGTACAGGGGTTCCTTGGTTTCAAAGAACTCAATCACAAACCTGACGTAGGCCCAGGTCAGTAACAGGTCCAGAATCTCATCCAGCTTGTTCCATGTTTTTATTAGTGGTGGTCTTCTCTCATGTAATAAGTCCCCGGGACTTCAACTGATTTGAACAACACCAGGCTTTAAGTGATTTGAAAAGAAACTGAATAGCGTCCCTGGATGAAAAATACAGCATCCTGAGTGGACAATGCATAAACACCACCTCTACTGAGAGACAATCGTTTCGCGAGGTACCGAGGTGGACCTCTCGGAGCCCTCTGTTTTTTCAGACAGCTCGGAGGGTTGATACTTTTCGGACTTCTCGGCCTCAATGAAACAATTGAGCCCCATGAACGCTTCATCCAAAGCCCGCTCAAACACCGTCTTGAGACGCCAGCCACCACCCAAAAACTCCCTGTTCTGCGCCAACTTGTTCACGTATGGGTCATAATAACTATCAGTGATATCCACCATGTCACGTGCGGGCTTACCCATGAGTTGGTATTGTTTGTGAAGATCCCGGTCGCCGCAGAAAGGCGTGAAAGGCGCTTGGTTTCCAGCATTTTCCGTGCCCTTGCCGGACTTGGCGGAGGTATTTGAGAGGTACTTCTGGTCCAATTGGCTGGAAATTTGCTGGAGCTGGCGTTTTCGGAGCGTTGTCCGTTTGAGCTGGGCATTTTTCTGCTGCCTCATGATGTCCTCGGCGTTTGCATCCGACGACTGGAGCTTTTCCATCAACTCGATCTTTTGCTGTTTTTGGAACGCAGCGTCTTCCGCCTCCATTTGTTTCTGGATGTTTAGTTTTTCCTGCCGCAACCTCTCCGTGGCCTCGTGGAACTTAGTCACGTCGGAATCCTTCTGCGATTCCCGCATGGCGATCTCCAAGATCTCGATTTTGTGTTCTGCTTCATATTGACTCACCTCTTTTTCGGTTTCCTCGCTATCAATGCCTTCGGAAAGCTTGAATGTGATTTCTTCCACCGCCTCGAGGTACGCGTTATACTCTCGGAGAGACGGAAAGTCCTCCTCCGTCTTATTGTAGATTTTCAGGATACGTTTTCGGATATCGATCTCGCGTTCAATAAGAATATCGTCAAAAACCTGTTTTTTGAAGCGGTTTTTCCGCAAAATCTTGTTGCACTTCGGGTACGGGCATTGCGCTGGTCCAAGCGAAAAGATTCTATCCACACACGACTCACAGATTTTGTGATAGCATTCGGGGTTGATGAGAAACACCATATTTGGTGATAAATACCGGTCCGTCTTACAGATGGGACACATGTCCCGGGCTATTTCGTCCTCCATGGTTTTTCGGTGCTTTTGTGGTTTGTGTTTTGGAATTCGCCACAGGGGTGTGTATCAGTGGTTTGTATGGATGCGTCGAGCAGTTTTTTTTTTTTGGATGTTTTTGGTGGAAATCTTTAGCCACTTGTAAAGATGAAGTTTGATCATATTGCGATGCACGGTATATATATTATACGGTGGCACTGGTGCGGAGGAAGCCCATCGTTATATCCAGGGATTCGGTGGCGCCCGCAATCGGTGCTTATCTCCCGGAAACACTTGACACAGTGCCCAGTTTTTTTGTGTCCTGAGGGAAGGGTCGCTCTTTTTGTGCAGTAGGTGGTTGAGTGGAGTATATTTGAGGTTTAGATTTGGGAGAGGACGGGCTGTTTTGTAGAGGGCATAGGCCAGCGAGCGAGTTCAACTATAGTGATATGGCCTGTCTATAAGGATAGTTGTAGTATACTTCAGTCGATTGAAAAAGAATACCCCGTGGAAGAGGGGATGTCCAAACTTTCGTGGTTGAAGTTTGTGTGGTTTTGAGTGTTATTTGTGTTTTTAAATCCCGGGTTGGGCTTTTGGAGGGGAATATTTGGTGTGTTTTGTTTTGCACTGTCGCATGGCTGCCAGTTATGAGGGGACCTTTTGATATTGTCTGGACGTTCATTAAACCAACATCCATTTCATTATTTTCCAAACTATATATCTTTGCATGATCGGATACTTTGTATGATTACATAAGAGTGAATATTACTCGAATTAGATACCCTACATCCAGAGTGACAGGCGTATGGAATACACCTAAGTTTGTTCTCGAAATCTCATTATTACAAGGTTCAGGAAAGAAGCCATACGACGTGGGAAGAGGTTCTAGCGCGGGGATCTTCCTTGATTTAGATAAAAAAACACGTGTTTTCACGGAAGTAAAAAAAAAAGAATTAAAACCCCCCATCTGCTTAGAAACTCTTCAAAAACGACATACAAATCTGGGTTTCGCGAGTACGTCAAACTTCCTGAAGTATCGTATGGAAGGACTCCAACTCGACACGTGGAAAAGCAATCAAGGAGAACGTCTTGCTGGAGAAACCACAGCAAGTGAATGTCGAGTATAAGCACCTAAGGATGAAATTGATGAAATCGATGAAATCGATGGTAATGTTGACTCACCCCGGTATCATCTGGAGGCAGTCTGCTCTCCAAGTGAACAGGCCAGGTAAACAAGTGGAATAAGCCAAATCTCCGGGAAAAACTATATTCAGCAGAAACACCAACCAAATATTTCTGACCTCTTTAACTTTCAATCCTATATTCTAGTGTGTATGTATTTTGGAAGTGCCTGGCTGCACACTTGTCTTCCGCACAGACTAGCACATATATAGACAGGTAAGACCGGATTAGTAAGTGGGGCATTTTCGTGTCAAAGCTCTACCTGCCAATACGACTAAGTAGTAAACGTGGTATTTTTGAAGCGGAAATAATTCAAGTCCGTAAATTGCATCGGCCCTGCCGAAGTTAGGAATATGTCTTGTGAAATCGTTTCTCCAATTTTCCTTCAATATTGCCATTTTCTATGGGACAGGTAAACCAGCTTTTAAAGTGTTCATGTTAAATGCAACTGGTTTGATAGCTAGCTTCATTGGACCTTTCATCCACTGTGTAATATTTTCTGTTCTTTCCGTGTTCTATACCACATGTGGCTTCCAATTAACCTGTTTTTGATGCTCGTACAGTTTGCAACGCATGGGAAAAAGAGCAAGTCTTATTGACCCACTCCAGCGATGAAATCGGCTGCAGTGTCCCAGAATCTTATCAATTACTTTATCCGTAAATCTGGAAATACATCCCACTTGACCAACCCGGTTTTCAGCAGAGTTCACCCATACAATGGCACAGTATTGATAGGAGAGAAATTTCTCAGCAATGTACGTTTCCAAGTAATACTTCTACCCCAACGTTTTTTTTTTTTTTGGCTCATAAAGGATGGGGTGGAACCCCGCAATTTTCAATGGATCAAGGTTTGTTGAGAAGGTCAATGTCCGACGACTTTCCTCCGTCAGAAAGAGCAACTGAGGCACCAAAAGTGAGACCGGACATGCACTCAATATAAGTGCAATTCTTTCTTCCCAAGGAGTGGTGGTTTTCTTGTGCTCAAAATCTTCAAAAGAGATGTGCTAATTTTTTTCGATCTTCCATCGCCTGTTGGTACTCACAAAGCCGAATCCAAGGATCTGGTCATATAATTGCCTGCACCCACGATTCAAAGGTATCTCAAACCCCCAGCTATGGATCCCGCACAAGTACAGGTAGGAATAGGCGATGTGAATGATTATGCATTAGGGCTTATTGTGTTGTGTGTACTAATGGAAATGTTTTGCCATGAGGCACGTAGTGCAGCCTTCTCCAATGGAATGTAGTTAGCTTTGAATACTGGTAAAAGACTTGCAAGTGGAGGGCGTTGCCTTAAGTGGAGCAAACTTAGATATAAAAGGGAAGGACTATGCTCTAAACACATGGTTGAATTACATAAAAGGCATTCAAGTTAAACCCCATCACTTGCCAATAGTTTCTACTGAGGCTTTGAAACATCCACCAAGAGGTTATCTGCGTATCGACCTTCCCAATTGGGTATTTCCGTCCCATTGAAGTCCATTACGCCCAATTCAGCACCAGGCTTCCATTTTCTCACAACATGAAAGCCAATCACTTATACATGGCGGCACTTTTTGCTGCTTCAATCGCCGCGTTGTCGATGGATGTCCAAAGACCGTTGGCAGGCATCACGAACACCATTGTATCGTGTGCCGTTGCCTTATTCAGTTTAAACCCCACTGGGTGTATTGCGCCGGCAATCAGCACGATTTTACAAGCGTTTACCGGCATTTTTCAGCAGGGAGGTGCTGGTCAAGTAGGCACCACCAAGGTGAAAAGAGACGAGCTCAAGGTGACTGGTATGGATGGCCAAGAAATGGCAAGTATGGGTGAACTCCCACCCGGGGTGCGTGGCAAAGTTGAAATCAATGGGGTTGAAATGATGGTGCAAAAATATCAACTGGGTATGATTGGGTGGGGTGTTGCTATTCCTACTCTGGGGGATGCTTTGAACCGGCGAGACGAAGCGTTGGAAATTTGGGGAATAGGTTCTGCGGGGATGGATGGTCAGGTATCCCCCACGCAAGAAGAATACCAGCAAATGGCAATGAAGGTGGCGCAGTCTTTTGAAAGGGGTGGTGGGGTTGCATGTCTGACCGTGAAGGATGGGGAAAAGAAGGTTTTCAAGATAAAATGGGTTGTGCAACCAGGAGGAGGCAATCCTGGGGCGGAGACATGTGATTGACCAAGTGTGAGTTTTGTTAGTTTTGTTAGTTTTGTTAGTTTTGTTATTTGCCAGAGTTTTTGTATTTTAATGCTTGTTCTTTTTTTGTAGTAATTAGCCCCAGCATGTTGAGAAAAGGGTGGATAACCCTAATTGCCAAAACACCCGGGTGTACACTTCCGGCCATGTAAACTTTGCTGGCTATTCAGACTGGCTTTTTAAAAATGCAGCGGAAATTCCCAAATGGGAAAACAGAAAGTGTTTTGAAGTGTAGTTTGAAATTCCAACGCCTGAATTGCATGCGCAACTACAGACCTTTTGAAGAATTTTAGTGTCGTGTCGGTGTGAAGCTATCGCCGTGTATAATCATCGAATAATATTGAAACCCGCATGGAAGAGAAAGTATGTTTCTATTCTGAAAGGCCCCAGTGATTAGTTATAATGAAAAAGCTCCCCGTCTTCGTTTTCAAATCGCGGTGGTTTTCTGAGGGCCAAAAACGGAGTCTCAGAAACAGCATTTCTAGTGTACCCATATTCCATGGAAAAGAACTACTTCGAGATTTCACTTGTTTCAATTGAAGAAAACTATTGCTGTGTATACAGATCGTCAAAGGTACATAGCCTGGGTTTAGTTCTCGTGAATGTCTAACACGCGTAAGGCACGTGGGCCAGTTTTGCTGCTCGGGTTTCCTTAACTACAAATCGGCCAGTTTTAGAGAATATCCAACGCAGACGGTCCAAGAAGGTTTTTTTTTAGGAACAGAATCGTCGCCCCTGCTGCCTTCAATTCCTCAAATGTGGGTTTGTACTAGAGTCAATGTGTCCATCATGATACGATAAAGGTTCTGTTATCAGGTCGACCACTTTTTATTCCTGTTTATTTACCACTAGGTGAGGCTGTAAATGCTCCACTTCGTGAATGTCACACTTCAATGATGTTTTTGCTGTGTGTTATGCAATGTATGATCGTGTTGAAAACGACCCTGGAAATACCGACCACAGACCAGGACTCCCCACTTCTGTTAAAAAACGCCTCAAAACTCGGCATATGCCCTATACATCTACGTTCTCATAGCTAGGATTATTGTCGTCCTTAATTCTTTTTTCCCGATATGAATATCTGATTGAGTTCTTTTTTTAAAAAAAAAAGAAACAATTGTATTACAGGAAGCCGCTATAAAACGACGCAAAAACCTATACGAATATAGATAAAAACCTGAAAACACATCTGGATAGAATACTGAATAATGAAGTTTTCCATCCCTCCCGAGCCCGATACATTCTTCCTTATTCTAGCCGCTCTGTAGATCACGTCAGCCCGCTCACACCTCAGTATGTTCCAACATCTTCTTCATTTGCCTATGCAGAAGAGGTTGAAGAACATTGCCTCCATTGGGCTCTCTGCTTCTGGAACAATATACTCGGCGGACAGTTTGGACGCACCAATTAAGGTTGCGTAAAGCTTCATAAGTCTACGAAAAGACAGCAAAACTAAAGAAACCCCTAGATGATGATTTGGATGAGGTGCATGACGATTGGCGTTACCCGGGGTGACCCACATGGTCTCCCAATGGAAGTGACCTCTTGAAGGCCTCTGCCCAAACTGAAACCATCGCTTTTTCAAAGATACAAACTGTAGTGAGTTAGGGAATAGCCTAAAGTTGTCTGCCGGAAGCCGCAGCAATTTTTTTCGCAACCGTGGTGTCCGTACATCGTAGTTGCTTACAGTATGAAATTCTTGGCATACTGTTGGTTCAATGCTCAAAGGGCCTGAAGGGGCCCGTAAGCATACCCTGCAGTGTTTCTGTGTTCAAACTGGCGGTTTTGGGTCCCATTACTCATTATACCGTTATTTTAGAATCAATTAGGAAACATAGTTCATTCTCTTCCTGCAGTCCCACTTCACGCAGTCATTTTGGCAGATTGCCCGTTTGGCCAAGTGGTAAGGCGCCTCACTCGTAATGAGGCGATCGTCGGTTCGATTCCGACAATGGGCAAGTTTTTTTTCTCCCCAAATGGAATATTGTTCCAATCACTCACCTTTAATTTTTTTTGCTCAATAGAATTAACAAACTGTTTGGGCTCCCAAAAAGAGCAACTTCAACAGTCTCATCATTGGGAAAACCGTAGCATATTATTAAGACTCACGAGGCATAGCAATAGGCGGTGTGTATTAAACATTCACTCGGTGGTGTCCCAACTGCTCTAGAAACCTGTTCTTGGGACTTCCCGCATAGTTAAGTAAATAAATACGAGAGTTTAAAGCACAGAAAAATTGAAACCATGTAGCCAGTTGTATAATCCAAATATATAGAACCCGGGATGTTTACTGTGTATTATAGTGCACACCAATCATCCCCACGAATGAACCACCCCAGTCCCCAAATTTTCATCACGCTCATATTTCGCCAAAGAAAGTTCGGCCATAGAATGTTAAAATGGAGGAAGTTGAATTAATACTCTTAGAAAGAAAATGACACTTTGAAATGTATCCCACGGTCGGCAGCAACCGTATTGGCCAATGGTTATGTAGTTGTGTAAGCCGGCTTCCTGTAATTGTTTCTTTTTTAAATAAAAAAAAAAAATGTTTTCTCCTAAAAGTCGGAACTCGCCCTCATCGTGATACTTGGCTGTATTACGGTGCTGTCAAAAATAGAGAGACTAGCGCACTGGTCTGACTAAGTTTAGCTGGAAGGTAAAATAATATTACACACAGGCCCTAGAAGACCCCATCTAGTCATAGTCCTGTGGATTTGGCACGTCTCTATCGTATTCTGGGAATTTTTAAAAAATAATAAACTGATTGTTTATAGTGCGTTTCATAGCGATTATCAAGGAGGAAGGGCTCGGGAGAGTCGGATGCTTCCAATACTCTACACACCAACCGGATTGGAGGTTGTCTAGACGATGTATTGTTTAGGGCACTGAATAGCGATGAAAGGTGGCGTCCTGTAATGCAAGGTTCCCTCTAATACAAGGCTTCATATTTTTTTTTTTTAAAGAAACAATTCGTATTACAGGACGCCACTTTTCAGTGTCCTAAAAATCTATATATAGTCTATAGAGAAAAACCTGCAACACGTCTGATTATTGTACTGAGTATTGAAAGCCTCCGGCTCTCCCGAGCCCTAGGCCTTCCTCCTTACATTAATCGCTGTGTAGGTTGCGTCAACTCGTCTTGGCCTTGCTATGTCCCATAGCCTTCTTTAGCTGCCTATGCAGTAAAGGCTGTAGGACTATTCCTCTTTGCGCCATAATACAACTGTTTCTTTAAAAAAATACGACATGGTTCTAAAAAACCTCCCAACGGGTTTAGTAATAATTGAGTAATTCCGTCAATTGCCCGGCCAATTAGTGCGAACGGTGGGAAATCTCTCAATCTCCGGTGTCTTCTTTTTTCGTTATGTTCGGTAAACCAGGAATATCACAGTACAGTAGCAACCCATAAAGTCTATAGGATCGTATATCTTTCTGAATGAACTGCTGATAAAAATATAATTATAATTTTTTATTTTTTGTTTTTTTATTGTATGCTTCTATTTTTTTGCTTTCGTTGCAAACCAAAAACATTATAATTTCCCACCATCTTTACTCAAATTTGCGAAAATACAACCTTCTTTGGCATACGGCTAAACTTCCAACCTCCCCTCCAACCTCCCAATCTTCCAACCGTCCAACTTCCGCACTCACTGGCTTTATCTGAATGGTCTAGACCAAAACCCTCCAAAAGCGGCGCAGAACACAGCAAAAAAAAAACACCTAGAATACATCCAAAACAAAGTAAGTAAGAAATAAACCATAAATACATTTCCTCAAAAACATCCGCCCAGTCAAATACTCTCGACCTTCACCCGAAGATCGACTGCCCTATCCTTTATCCTATCCATATCCGGCTATTTTGACCGGGACTGCACATAGCCCGGGCCTATGGACCCTGCTCATACTAATGCTTCAACCTTCTCGTCTATCTCCCCAGAACATCATAAAAAGGCGACTCTTTCTGGAAAAGAATGGACTCCGTGTATCCATTGGCCTTCCACTATACACAGGGCCCGTGCACGGTTGCCCGGTTGGTCAACTTGACCCTAGCAGACGAACCCAACTCTGCCCGATATGCCATCAGTATCGCCAACGACATTTGCACGAAAATCACCCACACAACCACCAATTTCCCCGGTGAAAGCCGCCTCAAGTTTATTTCCAACACCACCGGCACATCTCCGCTTCTTCTTGTGATTCCAGGTACTCAAAATAAGATGAAATTCGAGGTGGACGTGCTGCACATGGACCGTGGCCCAGACCACGACGCTTGCTTGGTTATTCATAAGTCTTACGGCGAGCTTTGTAACTCAAAGTTGCTCCAGGAACAAATGACCACGTCGCTAGCATCAAAACTGGGCGACTCGTCCAAAATCCCGCTCTCCGCGCTTGCTTTGGACGACACACTGAAGACCGTGATTGTGAACGACACTTTTGACGCGAATAAGGCACAAAACACAGTCCTAAATGTGTCCGTATGGAGTCACAGCTCTTCCGAATCATGCTTGGTGTTCTCGTTCCAGCTTTGGGTGCAAGAAACGCCCTCTGAAACGGTCTCCGTGAGCTCACCCATCCCCGAACCCACCCTGCAATGTTCCAAACACCGCTCCAGCACAGAAATCGGGCTACAGGACCTACGAAAGGCATTTAACTTCAATATCCATGACGGGCCCGAATTCCGCACCACTCTCGCCGCATACGAGCAGAATTGTCCCAAATTGAAGAAGGCAATGGTCAAATTACAGGAGGAGATACGAGGTCTAGATTTAGCCTTGAAAAGACTTCTCTCCACGCGAAACCGCGTGCTAGATACATTGGAGTCTTTGATAAGATTCCTGTTCAGCCCTCTTCTAAAAAAATTGGGCATGTTTAGAAGCTTTTCCGTCGCATTCAAGCGCGTCTTTGAACCAGTCGAACGCAACTTCACCTTTATCATAAAGGAGGTATTTTCTGAGCAGTCCATGCCAAAGATGATCTCCTACTGCCTCTCATCCACTGGCCCGGAGGGTAGCTATGAAGCGGGCTCAAGCAGGAAAAGTTTTGAGAAACAATCCAAAGAATACTATGACTGGCTTCACAAGTACCTCTCCAACGAGAAGGATAGACCGGAACTGAAACTATTACTCAAGCGCAAGGGCTTCGAACTCTCGAAATTCGACTATTTGAATGCCCTTAATGCCTCTTCCAATAACCAGTACTTCAACCAGCTCTTGGAAAACTTCTTTAAGTTCTCCAACATACCTCTGCACGACGGAGTGCTCGATTCACATCTTTTCAAAGACAACAAACGAAGCCAGACTCTTTTGTCCGAGAACGCGAGTCTTTACCTTAATGGGCTATCGCGATTTAATAGTGAAAAGTTACAATTTCGCCAGATGATTGAAGCGTGTCGGACCAACGAAGAGTTGACCACGCTCATCAAGTCCAACGCATTGAATTCACTCTCAGCACATCAGAACGATGCACCTGACGGGGGCAACAACCGACTTCTAATAGATACCTCAAACGTCAACTTGGATATGATTTTCCCCAATTCGCCAGTGAACGTTTCGCCGCGACCAGAACAAGCATCATCTTTTCCTTGGGCGAGCATGGACGATGACCAAAATGCCAACTTCGCTGGGATCTTATATGCATTGGGGGGCCAGGGAAAACCCGGCTGGCACAAGGAATGGGTCGAGCTTAAAAAGGGACAGTTGGTTGAGTATTCGGACTGGCGTAATGGCACCCAGCCAATCAACAGACCCATTGACATCGCGTTGTCCAGTGTCAAGCCAGTCACAAAGGACAAAAGACAATTCTGTCTTGAGATATTTACATCGTTGGGCCAGAGACACGTGTTCCAAGCAATTAACGACGACGAACGCAACCAATGGATAAAGGCGCTTTATAATGCGGGCCAGTTAACAGACAGACTCATCAAAAAGGCCAACAAGCCAAAGGAGTCAAATGCAAAGACAAAGTCGAAGCACAGGGTGACTTTGGACTTGTCGCAACCGCCAACTCAAATATTCCCCACCGAGGATGGCCGCGGATCGCCAGTTTCGGTGTTTTCGGAGTCTTTTCATCCCTCTGAAGACAACTTTCTCCAAAGTGTGAGAGCCATCGAAGGTAGCGAAAACGGACGCTGCGCGGATTGCAAAACCGCCGAGTCGGTGGAATGGATCTCCGTGACATTTTGCGTGGTGATTTGCGTGAAGTGTTCCTCGTGCCACCGGAATATGGGATCGCATATCTCGAAAGTCAAGTCACTCAAGCTAGACAACTTTGTAGATGAGGCCCGGGTGTTGCTCAAACATACCAACAATGCTCTCGTCAATAGCTATCTCGAAGAAGCAGCGGTGGAAAAACTCACACCAGATACTTCCGACTCCCAAAGACTCCAATATATCCGGCAGAAATACGAGCACCGGGCGTTCATGACTCCCGCCACAGGACTCAATCTGCTACTTGTGAAAGCCACCCGAAAAATTGATATCGCCGAGGTGATCCGGTGGCTTAATTGCGGGGCCGAGCCGAACCTCTGGCTTGAGATGGCAAATGCTGAATCGAAAGAACCATTCACGGTGTCCCTTTTTGAGTATTCGCTACGGAAACGCGTGGAGGTGGAAGAACACGGCCTCAAGCGAGACTTCTTCGTAATCTCGGAACTTTTACTTCTACACGGATGTAAGATAGAGAATATAGACCAACTAAACCCCCAGGTGGTTGGCAGCGACGAAGCCAAAGCTTATTGGCGCAAGAAGCGTGCACGTGTAATGGCCATATGACGAGGGACAGTGGAAACAGCACGGAGGGTGTATTATGGTGATGTTGTGTCTGCAAGTGGATGCAATAGAGTCAAGCCATGCCAAGCACTCTAATTTAATACATAAACAAGGGTCAATTCATTGGGTATCAAGAGGATCGGCCAGTTCGTGAACACATATAAACACATAGAGAAAAGCTATAGACACCGAACAGCCACACTCACATCAATGTAATGGATGCTGGTTTCCGCAAGATGGGAGAGCTGTTAATAAGTTATGTTTGAAGGAGCCATTGTTAGACATGTCACATTATGCAATGATTGGCGTGATAGCAGCGACACCGAGAACAACGGAAATTTCCAAAAACCACTACTCAATGGTGAAAATTACTTCTCACGTGAACATAAATTGACTGGCGGCTTGTTACTCCAACGAAGAAGTGTGTGTGTTTTCGTGTCCAAGCCAGGATCATGTATTCTGTTTGCGAAGTAGAGAAACCATTCTTTCTCGAATGCTTTTGTGGACGGATCCTCTCTGGTGCTCAGAAGTGGTTGTTGCATTTTGAAAACGGAAAAAGCCATTGGCATAGGAAAGCACCGGTGGAAATGCGGTTGTTTCTTCAACTTCTGATGGTGGGTAAGGAAAATCGCATCGGAACAAGAAGCGTAATCCGTAGTATTGTGGGTACAAGGCAGATGAGGCACTTTTTCACAGGAAATAACCACAAAATTACCATTACAAAATCCATTTCCCCCGAAACTCCTTTAATATTGGCATGCATATCGCTTATAGAAAAGGTCCAGTCGCCTGTTTTCTCGGCTTCGCATCTTGGCAAAAGCACTGTACCATAGTCTTAATATCAAAGGACTTGGGTAGTAATTTTCAAAAGTATCAAGTCTAGACAAGCCTTCCAAACTTGTCCCAAAGACTTGGGTATCACTAAGCACGACTTTGCCCAATGGATTACATGTGTGGGGGATACATAATGGATAGTTGGACCTCTTTATAACGATATCTAAAGAGTCAAGTCAGAAAAACAAGCCATTGGATTCCATGTGTATCCCGTGGATTTATTATTTATTTGACCAAGGTTTGTGTGTATGGATACGCCCTCGTAAACTGCGTCCTTTTTTCTCTTTCTTTTTTTTTTTTAAAGAAACAATTCGTCTTTTTTTATGTTTTCCCAAACTATCCATATGTTTGCCAGTGGATCAGGACACAACTAATTATTACTCATTGAGAATAGCCAAGAATACACCATTGAATAAAAGCAGTCCTTGTTGTCCAGCATTCTTTCGTTTAAAAGGCCCTAAAATTGGGAATTGGGCTATTATGAAACTATAACGTAACCGTGGCCAATGCACACAATTTTTTGGAATATTCAAGACTGACGAAACACTGGTCCATTTTTGTATAGGTCGCATCACCTCACATACTTTGAAGTGGAACAGACAAAGGTTAGTTAGTTCAGGGTTCCTAAATTACGATAGCCACATTTTTTTTAAGGAAACATATATGTTTATATAGTTTAATCTACCCATTTCATTCCTTTTTTAAAGAAACAATTTCCTTTTTAGGAAGAATTACTCCGTCAATCCTGTCCATATTCCTCCTGAGAATCCAAGTATTACATCCAACATCAACTCATCCCAAAACCGTTTCCACCATTAATTGACTCCGCCAATTGTTCAAGACCAAAAACAAGAAGTTGATAACATTAAAACCACCCAAAAACAAAAAAGAATGCGATTTCTGTGGATCGAACACAGGACCTTCAGATCTTCAGTCTGACGCTCTCCCAACTGAGCTAAAGCCGCTATCAGAACCCATGCCGGGACTCGAACCCGGAATCTTTTGATTAGAAGTCAAATGCGCTAACCATTACGCCACACAGGCTGATCGAACGTTAAACTATTGTGCGGTGTCTAGCGGATTGCAATGAAAGCAAAATGTTAAACTTCGAAATAACTATTTTTGAGACTTTTCACACCCCAGATGCATCACCAAAAATCCACCTACCCATGATCCCCTCCAAAAATAGTGATTATCGCTTTTTCCAGCAAAAGAACCCACTTTTCACTTCGCACCCATGACATTACGTGCATACTAAAAACCATGCCATCGCCAAGTATGCGCGAGACCAAAAATCCACTTCACCTGGAAGATGAACCCATGAGGCGAATTTGTTGTAGTTCGCAGTTTTTCACCCCCTTTCGCATTCACAGGCTCTATTCCCGAAACTTGTCTCTCCCACGTGCCTCCAATTCCAGCATGCAAACAAAAGTTCTCGATTCCATCACATTGAATGAGACCGAACAGAAAATCAAGGCCGTTCTTGTAGACTTCTGCACACTCTACAACAACACAATTGAGTCGGAAAATAAGAATCGGATTGACGACAGCCAAGCGAAAAGCCCCCTTGAGCTCCGCATCACCGGCGGGTGGGTTCGTGATAAGTTACTAGGTGATGAAAGCAACGACCTCGATATAGCGATAAACGTGCTTTCGGGCGAGGATTTTGCCACACAGTTGATGCAATGGGCACAAGAAACCGGGCGGTTCTTGGGCGAAAACGCCACTGGTCTCCATACCATCAAAAAGAACCCGGAAAAATCCAAGCATTTGGAGACGTGCACCACCAAGCTTTTTGGGCTTGACATTGATTTTGTCAACCTTCGTAACGAGCTGTATACGGCAGATAGCAGAGTCCCCATCATCGAATACGGCACTGCCGAACAGGACGCCATGCGTAGAGACGCCACGCTCAATGCGTTGTTCTATAATATCAACGAGGATAAAATCGAGGATTTCACCGGCCGCGGGTTAACCGACCTCCAAAACGGCATCTTGCGGACCCCCTTACCGCCACTCCAGACGTTTTTGGATGATCCGCTCCGTGTTTTGCGGTTGGTGCGGTTCGCGTGTCGCTTCAACTTCACCGTTGAGGCCGAGACTTTGGAGGCCATGAAAAACCCCGAGATGAAAGACACGCTTATCCACAAAATCAGCAGGGAGCGCGTGGGAGTCGAGCTCCATAAGATCCTTGTAAGTGAAAACGTGCCGTATGGTCTTCGTCTTATTAACCATGTCAATTTGAGCGACTGTATCTTTGATGCTGGTGCACACACCGAGCCCATTCTCCAGGCCAATGAACAGAGCGTGATTGACGACATCGAGCTCGGAAAAGAGCTTGTCAACAAGACCGTGGATGAAACAACGCAATACTTTGGTGAGTTTGTCAAGAGTCTACTGGAAACCCCCAGTTTGCGAGGGTTGGCCGAGGAGGTGTTTTCGCTGAAAATCTTGGTGAAACTTTTCTGGCTTTCGGTGGTTCTTCACCCATACGGTGGCATCCAGGTGAAAATCCACGCCAAGAAACTCTCGTCCATGAACTACGTGGAGGTGGTGTTGAAGGAGGGTCTCCGTTTTGGCAAAACTGAGTATGATACTGCAACACGCATTGCGGTGGGTATTGCAAAAAATGACTTCTTGGCAGACTACTTTGCCAGCCCACACCTGGCCAAGCGTTCGGACGTGGGTCTCTACATGCGTAATTTCAATGACTATTTCAACGTCAACTTGGTTGCCAATGCCTTCCACGATTTCATTAGGAGCATCCAGCCAAGTGAGCTTTGTACGGAGGTCCAGCCACGGTCAGTAGAAGGGGTGGATTTCCGCAACGCAAAGCAAACCCTTGCCCAGTATGAGCAGTTATTGCAAACCATCGAGAAGCTTGATCTCAAGACAGTGAAGGATACAAAACCTATCATCGATGGTAAGCTCATCTCGAAGGCGCTCCAGAGGAAGCCAGGGCCTTGGATGAAAGATATAGCTCCGGAGGTGATGAGATGGCAATTGGACAATCCTGGTGGCTCTGCTGAGGAATGTTTGGAGTATATCCGGGGAAAATCCTGTGACTTCACCCAGTGAGAAATCCTGTGACTTCACCCAGTGGGAAATCCTGTGACTTCATTAGTCAGGACAAGCATTCACGTGGTGTTCCTGGATTAGATTTGGGGAATTGTTTGGGTGGACATGAGGATTGCGTGCGTGTGCCATGAAAGAACGGAAAAGAGGCAAGATTCTAGGTGGTCAAGGCTAGAATGTGAATATATCCCTGCCATGTTCCCCTAGACCTGGGAGAGAACTTCGAAGGGTGCGGTTCGGCTAACACACCAAATCCATACATTATAGTTTCAACTTGTCGATCGGGGCATTAAATAATTGTCGGGATCCACGAAAAAGGGTCCTTTGGTGAAGGCATGAATATATTGAATCCAATACTACAGCTTTAGTGGGATGTGTGTTCTTTGTAGAGTTTGGGTGGTTGATACTTAGATTTATCAAGCTGAAGAAGCGTTCTTTACTTCTTCACAGGCTGTGCGTCGTTAGTGAATGGCTCGGGGCACTTGCTGGGGTGTGGAATGATGGCAAACATAAAGAACCCGTTCTGCGTGACTTGTATTGAATTATTATTTTTGATGGTTGAAGTATTACAGTGTTTATGGTTGTTCACAATCAAGACTATCGAACACTTCGGAAATCCCATACTTATGAATTACTTTTGCGTAGAGTCCGGACAGAAACAATTCCTATGAGGTACGTATTTTTTTTTTTTTTTTTTTTTTTCACTTCTTCACTGTTTCTCATTCAACTTAATTTATTAAGGTGTATTGGACCATACTAGTCTGATGGGAAGCCGATTGTCACCCAATAAGCAAGTGCGGTTAAGTGGCTCTTGAGAATGGTTTTCTAGCAGAGTCGCCTAAAACACACCAAGTATTTCTGTCAAACAAATTTCTGTGGAACATGTTAAATATCGGCACGTTTTCTGACTGCTCCAGGTAGGTCCCCGCATTTTTGGTTAGCAAAATAATGTCTTAGTATGGCATGAATAATCGATCAAAATCACGGTCATAAATTCGGTGTCTTTGAGGAAAAATAAAATCTCCATGCTTTTTTCTTTTACTGATGGCGTTGTCATGGGCAGTCAGGCCCTAGGGAATTCCATGGCACAAGTCATATTATACACCAGGCCTTATCCTAGAAAGAGCCACCCAGCACTGATTCACCTTTAAGGCAACGTTATGGAACTGGCGTATTTTATGGAACTGGCGTATTTTATGGAATATTTCCATCTTTTCTTGACCCGGACCAAACAACGTTTCTCTCCTACAACCAAATATCAAAGTTTCTCCCCACCCCCAATCGAGTATTTCCCATAATCCCTACATTAAACCAGGAATTAGCAAAAACTGATCTCACCTACACCAAAATCACCAAACTCGCCATACGCAACAAAAGCATAAACATAAAAACCCCGATCCAACATCTCAGCGATAAAAATTGCACCATTGAAACCGCACACAAAACTCAGTCCACCAAAACACCCCCAATTGTCATCACCGCCCCCTCCACTTAAAAATCACCCACCCAGAGCAGAAATATCATCTCCATCTCAGCAATAACCCATAACTCCCGAGGTTGCGGACCTGCACACAGACGCGCACCACCAAAAAAATTCAAAAAAAAAAATTCAAAAAATTTAAAAAATATGAAATCTCGCCTGAGTCATAACCATGCGAAAAATATGCGATAAATCTCCAATATGACCATGTGCATTCTGTTCTGCGAGCACCTCCAGAAAAAAAAAAGGATCCCAACCCCATAAACAACTACCCCCTCAAGAACTACCCCGTTTGTATCGTTCAAGGCTTTTTCGTACCCGCAAAACAGAAACATGTCCGTTGAGAAAGTGTCGATTCTCGGGCGTGAGTCGATCCACGTGGGTTTTGGCATCCAGGACCATATCGTGGAGGAGATTCTCCAGAACGAAAAATCATCCACATATGTGCTTATTACCGACAGCAATATGGAACAAACCGCGCCGTTTGCCAAGCTTGCGCGTAGCTTCCAGGACAAGATGGCGGTGGCCAGGCCCGAGTCCAGGCTCTTGTTCTATACCGTGTCGCCGGGCGAAAACAACAAGTCACGTGACACCAAGGCCCAGGTCGAGGACTACCTTTTAGTGCAAGGCTGCACCAGGGACACCGTCATCATCGCCGTGGGCGGCGGTGTTGTTGGAGACATGATTGGTTTCGTAGCCGCCACGTTTATGCGTGGTGTGCGCGTCATCCAGGTGCCCACCACCTTGCTCGCAATGGTGGACTCCGCCATTGGAGGAAAAACCGCCGTAGACACGCCCTTGGGTAAGAACTTTGTTGGTGCATTCCACCAGCCCCGCTACGTGTTTGTGGACGTGTCCTTCTTGCAAACTTTGCCCACGCGCCAGTTCATCAACGGCATGGCTGAGGTGGTGAAGACCGCCGCTATTTGGAACGAGTCCGAGTTCTCCCGCCTTGAGAACTTCGCCAAGACCTTCATATCTGTAGTCACCTCTCCAGAAATCGACCTTGCCTCCATCAAGGAGCCCTTGGTGCAGACCGTTTTGGGCTCCATTAAGGTGAAAGCCGAGGTGGTGTCGGCCGACGAAAAGGAGTCCAGTTTGCGTAACCTCCTTAACTTTGGCCACACCATTGGCCATGCCATTGAGGCCGTGGTTACTCCACAAGCTCTCCATGGCGAGTGTGTTGCTGTAGGCATGGTATTGGAGGCTGAGTTGGCCAGGTACTGGGGTGTTCTTAGTCCCACCGCCGTGGCTCGTTTGGTCAAATGTATTGCCGCGTACAACTTGCCTGTTTCTGTGGACGACCCTATTTTCACCCTGGCCGTTGCCCACAAGCGTCATTTCCTCAATATTGACACCCTCTTGGATAAAATGGCCATCGACAAGAAGAACGATGGCTCCAAGATTAGAACCGTCATTTTGGGCGCCATTGGAAAGTGCCATGACCTCAAAGCTCACGAGGTGTCCAAACAGGACTTGCGGGTGGTTTTGACCGATGAAATCTTGGTGTCTCCATTTGATCCTGCCACCATCCCCGCGCATACTACCGTGATTCCACCAGGTTCCAAGTCCATTTCTAACAGAGCGTTGATTTTGGCTGCACTTGGCCAAGGGACCGTGCGCATCAAGAACTTGCTTCACTCCGATGACACAAAACACATGCTTGCCGCTGTGGCCTCCTTGAAAGGTGCCCAGATCTCTGCTGAGGACAACGGTGACACTATTGTGGTGACCGGAAACGGTGGTCAGTTGGTCACTTGCGACGAGCCACTCTACTTGGGTAATGCCGGAACTGCGTCGAGATTCTTGGCCACGGTGGCTTCTTTGGTCGCCGTCAACAAGGATTCCAAGGATTTCACCGTATTAACCGGTAACGCCAGAATGCAAGAGAGACCTATTGGTCCTTTGGTCGATGCTTTGTCCGCCAATGGCTCCCAGATCGAGTACCTCAA
The DNA here is from genome assembly GCA_005406065.1 of Metschnikowia sp. JCM 33374. Lineage (NCBI taxonomy): Eukaryota > Fungi > Ascomycota > Pichiomycetes > Serinales > Metschnikowiaceae > Metschnikowia > Metschnikowia sp. JCM 33374. The sequence goes on along the minus strand of BIMT01000005.1, from coordinate 130,206 downwards.
CAATGTAGGTAGTTTGCCCTTGAAAGTGCAAGCCGGCAAAGGTTTGAAGGGTGGAAGAATCGAATTGGCTGCTACCATCTCGTCCCAATACGTGTCATCCATCTTGATGTGTGCTCCATACGCCGACGAAGAAGTCACCTTGGCTTTAGTCGGAGGAAAGCCCATTTCCAAGTTGTACATTGACATGACCATTGCCATGATGAGAGATTTTGGTATTGACGTCACGGAATCTACCACTGAGGAACACACCTACCACATTCCTAAAGGTGTGTACAAGAGCCCTGCCGTGTACGAGGTGGAGTCCGATGCATCTTCCGCCACCTACCCATTGGCATTTGCCGCTATGACTGGAACCTCGTGCACTGTGCCAAACATTGGCTCTTCTTCTCTTCAAGGTGACGCTAGATTCGCCGTTGATGTCTTGAAGCCTATGGGATGTACCGTGGAGCAAAGCGCCACTTCCACAACTGTCACGGGTCCTGCTAGAGGCTCTTTGAAGTCGTTGCCTCACGTGGATATGGAACCAATGACTGATGCATTTTTGACCGCCTCTGTTGTTGCTGCCATTGCCAACGATGGCAAGCCAACTCAAATCACTGGTATCGCTAACCAGAGAGTCAAGGAATGTAACAGAATCTTGGCAATGGTGGACGAATTGCGCAAATTTGGCGTCACTGCTAGGGAGTTGCCTGATGGTATTGAGATTGATGGTGTTTCCATCGACTCTTTGAAGGTTCCTTCTATCGAAAATCGCGGTGTCCACACTTATGATGACCACAGAGTTGCCATGTCGTTTTCCTTATTGGCTGGTATGTGCAGTGAACCGGTGTTGATCACAGAAAGATCCTGTACTGGTAAGACGTGGCCAGGATGGTGGGATGTTTTGCACACGAAGTTCAACTCCACTCTTGACGGATATGAACCACCCAAAAACTTGGATGACCCCAGATTGTTGATGAACAAGAAGAGTAACGGCGACCGTTCGATCATTGTTATTGGTATGAGAGCCGCCGGCAAATCTACTTTGAGTAAGTGGATGGCCAGCTCGTTGAACTTCAAGCTTATTGATTTGGATACTGTTTTTGAAGAGAAGCATGGCGATATCAGACCTTTCATCAAGGAAAATGGCTGGGAGAAATTCCGTGAGCTTGAGGCCCAGATCATGAAGGACTGCGTGGCCGAGTATCCCCGTGGTTACGTTATTTCCACCGGTGGAGGAATTGTCGAGGGAGAAGAATCAAGAAAGCTTTTGAAGGACTACATTAAGTCTGAGGGTATTGTTATTCATTTGCACCGCGATCTTGACGAGACCATCGTCTTCTTGAGTGAGGACACCACCAGACCCGCATATGTGAGCGAGGTCAAGGATGTCTGGATCAGAAGAGAAAAGTGGTACCAGGACTGCTCCAACTACCATTTCTATTCTTCTCACTGTGCCAATGAGACCGAATTCAACAAGTTGAGACACTCGTTCATGAGCTACTTGAACACTATCACTGGCTCTACTATCAGAGGCGTCCCAACTCATAGATCTTTTGCGGCTACTTTGGCCTACGAAGACTTGAACGATGTCGCCGAAAAGTTGGAAGACATTACCGCCGGCTGTGAAGCTGTTGAGCTCAGAGTGGATGCGTTGAAGGATTATGACCTTTCTTTCGTTGCTGACCAAACTGCCACATTGAGAAAGTTTGTTGACTTGCCAATTATTTACACGGTTAGAACCCAAAGCCAAGGTGGAAAATTCCCTGATGACCAAGCTGATTTATTGGAGCAATTGAGCTACTTGGGTATTAAGCTTGGTGTTGAGTATTTGGATGTCCAATTGACCGGCCCAGAGTCTTTCGTCAGACGTATCATCAAGGCCAAGGCATTCACAAGAGTGATTGCCACATATGTTGACGTGTCAGGAAAATTGACCTGGAAGAATGCCGAATATGACAATAAGTATAATCAAGTGATTGGTTTGAATGCCGATGTCGTCCGTCTTATCGGAAAGGCTACCAGCTTCAAAGACAACATCGACCTTGAGCACTTTAGATCTAACCACACCGAGGTTCCTTTGATTGCATACAATATCGGAGAACAAGGAAAGTTGTCTCAAGTTTTGAACACTATCTTGACCCCTGTCACCAGTGAAGTAGCCCCAGTGGCATCTACGGAAGCTTTGCTTTCTGTCGGCGAGATCAACAGAGCTTTCAGTGAAATTGGTGCTTTGCCTGCGAAGAAGTTTACAGTGGTTGGTCAACCAATTTCTCACTCTAGGTCACCTGCGTTGCATAACGCCGTTTACCAGAAGTTGAACTTGCCATACAAATTTGATAAGTTTGAAACGGACGACGCTGGTAAAGTGTTTGAGGAGGTTATGCAAAAACCCGATTTTGGAGGTTTGGCTGTCACGACTCCTTTGAAGTTGGATATCATGAAGTACGTGTCGGAGCTTAGTGAGTCAGCCAAGGTTATCGGCGCTGTAAACACTGTCAAGCCAATTGAAGGTCAACCAGGCAAATTCTTTGGAGACAACACCGATTGGTATGGAATCACCAACTCATTCATCAGAAATGGTGTGCCATCCATTGGTAACTCAGGCCTTAACGGTTTGGTGGTTGGTAGTGGCGGTACTTCGCGTGCAGCAGCATTTGCATTGAACAAATTGGGATGCAAGAACATTTACATGTTGAACAGAACGGCGTCAAAGTTGCACGAGTTGAAGAAGGAATTGCCTTCAGACTTCAACATCACCGTGTTGGAGACCGCTGAGGAAGTGGATGCGGCCGAGAAGGTTTCATTGATTGTTTCTTGTGTACCAGCAGACAAGCCTCTTGATGAGACTTTGCTCAACAACCTAGAGAGAGTGTTGAACAAGGGAATCCAAGAAAAGGAGGGACTTAACCCCGTGCTTATTGATGCTGCTTACAAGCCAAGAGTGACCCCTGTGATGAAGATTGCACAGGAGAAGTTCCAATGGACTGTGGTTCCTGGAGTAGAGATGTTGGTGAATCAAGGTGTCTTGCAGTGCCGTATCCATACTGGATTTGTTCCACCATACCAAGTAGCTTACGATGCGGTTGTGAGTGAGAACTAGAGTTGCATTACCGTTGGTATGCGCTCACAGTTAGTTGTTTAATATGATTTGTAAATAAAGAAGATATGTTATTAATGGGGTGTGAAGAGGTACGAGCTAGGGTTGGTGGTGCATAATGTATGTTCCCATGAAGATGTTCATCAAGAGAATGGAGAGAAAGTTCTGGCTTGAAAGAAGAACACCACCCCAATTCTGCGTAACGGATATCCTGGCTTTCCAGATATAAACCTTTTTCAATAAACTAAAAAATTTCAAAAGGGCGATTTTTCTTGATGGGCGAGGTTCCACGTAGATGTATCTGGGTTATCAAAAACACCGAAAGTAAAAGTGCCAGGTGAATACCACACCCTCAGGGACTGCCATACTGTGAAATTTAAACCAATTTAAACATAATATGATTTGTCAGCCACACATCCTTGGAGGCATTGTAAGGTGATATTAGCGGAAAGAAAACCACCCGACGAGTCCATTCAACGTGGCCTTAATATCTTAACTGGTGCACATCGAGAGTCCACTTTGTAGGTGGTTCTTTAACAGGAAGAATTTGGTGCTGGAAAAGGTTTACCGACTCGCAAACCCAATTCCTAAGTTTTAGTATAATATTCAGTGCACAACAGTGTGTGATTGTAGGTGTTTGGTTGTCCATGCTGGTCGGTATACCAGGAGACAGCAGACATAGAAGTGCTGGGAAAATTACCAGAAACAGGTTTTTTCTTTATTTTGGATATGTGGTGGTGTGTTTAGCCAACAATCTCTTCTCGAATAAATCACTAGTTGATTCTGGTGAATTGTGCCATGGGGTCCCTACGCTCATGCAATATACGTACGAGGAGTTTCTGGCACATACTATAGCCCTTTGAGACACAGCCCGCAAACTACCATATCTGTAATCACGAGGGAATCAATGAAAAGGCGGATTTCTTCCTAGCTGAAAATTGACTCCATGTATCTTATCTTCATTGTTGATTTCCGGAAATAGTTAATATGACGGGATATGAATATCCCGAGTGTAGTTACGACTCGCTCATTTTTTGATCACCCAGAAATTACGTCAGCAGAAGAGAGGGCTAAAAAAGTCACTATACAATACTCAGAGAAAGGCCGTGCAATGTTGTGTTATTGTTTTGCTTACCTTGTGGGCCAGGCGAGGCCGCAACCAACATAACAAACGCGGTTTAAGCTTTTGACACATGATTTCTGTTTTATTGTTTTTCTTCCTTCTTTGTTTTTTCTCTTTTCTCTTTCCTTCTTCTGAGCTCTTTCCGAAATTAAACAACCCCAGAATCAAAAGCTGCCCACCTTTTGAAGTCTGCCTAGATTAATTATTACCCCATTGAGCCGTTTTGGCCTATGCGGAATCACCCCGTAGACCTCTGTGCGGTGTGACACCCAAAGAAAAGAAACTACATAAACCACCCCAAACCCAGAATTTATTCAAGATTTTTTTCAAAAATTCCTCATTTTCCGCTTCCTTTTTCTAAAAGCTTGTGCCACTTTCCCAAAGCTTGTGCCAATTTCCCCAAAGCTTGTGCTACTTTTGCCGGTTTAATAATTGCGCAGGGCTGATACCAATCCACCCACGCTGCACCAAACACGACCCGCATACCAGACACCTCAAAACACTCATGTTTTGGAAAAACACTGGGAAAACCAGGAAAACGGTGCTTGGGCTAGGGGGATATCTGGGGAAATATAACAAAGTTTTTTCTTTCCGTTATTCTTCGTTCTATACCGCTGGTGCACCCACTGCTACACCCACTGGTGCACCCACCGCGTCACCCACCGCGTCACCCACCACCACACCCAACTTATACTACGCGCATCGATGTCTTTCAACCTCACTGGTTTGGAGCCACATCCATAAACCACATGGCAAACCCAGAACCGCCCCGGAAAATGCCGCCATGAACACTCAGAACACCGGCCTTCTCAGCAGCATAAAGAATCTTCTACGCATCCTGGGCCCGAAAGCCGCCAGAAAAACGTCCATGGATCTCCATGAAGTTAGAAATCCTTATATCCAGTATCCCACCGTGACCCATGACCAGATGCGCCGCTTGGCTAGTGATGGGTATAAACTAGACGTGGGCTACGCGGCTTTCGCTCACCATAGCACCTTGCTGTCCCCCACAGTTCATTCTCTCAGTGATTTGACCGACCCGACCCAGCTTAACTCGCTCCTACCCAGGAGAAGACCCCACGGGTCTCCTACCGATACTCTTTCGATAAAGGCTGGCGATGACGCCATGCTCGTGGCCCCCACGGTATTGGCGGTGGCGGACGGCGTTTCGGGGTGGAATGCCACCAATGCCCCCGGGTCGCTGGGCATATTTGCCCGCTCCATGCTTGAGACGATCAGCAGACTCATGACGGAATACAAGTTGGGCCACATGCCCCATCGGTTGAACGGACGCGACGTCAAACAGATCTTGGACGACTCCTTCTTGCACACTTCCCACCTTATGGACCTCCAACGCCTTCAGGGGCTGTCAACCCTCGTCTTGGGTATGCTCAATGGAGAGTCTCTCCAGTACATCAGCATAGGCGACTCAAGGCTATATGTGGTGCGAGACGGCGCCATAGTCCACACCAACGAAGAGCAAATGCTCGGCGGACTTTGTCCGCAGCAGATAGGCACCCAGACTCTCCTGCGATTGCCGTCGGAATTTGCCTTAGTGGAGGAAGTGTCTCTACGTGAACACGATGTCATTGTGGTGTGTTCGGACGGGGTTTCCGATAACTTATTCTCGTGGGAACTCACCCAGGCGCTTGCCCGCCACCTCAAATCCCCCACTGACAGTGTTCGCACAGCATGCACCAAGATTTTGGCCCAGTGTAAGCTGGTGGCGTTGGACGATAACGCATATACTCCTTATAATGTTAAAATCAACGAAATGTCCTCGGGTCGGTTTGGAAACAGTTTGGGAGGCAAGATGGACGACATGTCATTGTGTGTTGCCAGGGTGGTCTCCAATCTGTCTGCCGAGGATGTTTAGAATGGGATCGTACTCTTTTTATCCAAGACCCTTATCATTCCCGGGTTATTTCACCTACATTGTGGAATCGAGGCAGAGTCAGGCAGAGTCAGGCAGAGTCAAGCAGAGTCAGGCACAGTCAAGCAGAGTCAGGGGTTCAGCATGTAATAAAGGACGTTCCAAAACCGCATGATCTTTTCTCAAATCGTGATGATTCATGAACCACCAGTGCTTGTCCTTTTCGAAATCTGCCAGGTGTTGTAACTATAACCGAAACCAATGGGCGATTTATCAACAGTGAAGCGACAAGAGCACCAGCTTCAAATCTGATTACCCCATTAAGCTAATTACTGGGGAAGTCTGCCTGTTGATATGTCTGCTGGGATATGCCCGTCAATCTGGTTTGATTACGCCCCAGAGACAAAATTCACGAGTCGACGTTTCGCTTTTCGCATAGTTCGACGATGGTAAAATCAGAGGCATGCGCGTGAAACATAGAGCAGAAACAAACAGGATTTGTTTTCCAGAACACTGGTTTTGGCGATATTGAATTCCGGACGGAATGATCGCATAGCGAATCTGCTGAATGTAAGGGAACGTGAAGTGGACCCCGGAAACCCCCAACCAGCAGTGCTTTTATCACACTCTGGAGTATTTTCTCTTGAGTGTTTAAAAATCCAATATCGTCGAGGTGGAAATCAAAAGTGGTGTCTCATAGAAATATGGCCACATTACTGTCCACTGATTGGTTACTCTGTGAGATAACCCAAAGCAGGCCGAGGCTGTTCATGAAGATACTCAGAATATGACCGTCACTTTCAGGACACGAAAGAAGCGCAGCTGTCAAAAGTCACCACATGGACGACATTTTCGTCTGGCAATCCTTTTGTTCGGTATATGAATTTGTCAAATGATTTCAACCAATTATGGTTCTCACCAGATTGTGGTTCCAAACTATGTTGCCATCCAAAAGCATAACCAGTACCTCGCTATTAGCGTACTGTCCTATAATCATGTACATAACACCGCACAATCGTTTCAATACAAGATACTCAATTAACGTTTTATATTATTCAGCTAGTTTTTATATCTCGAACCTACATGTTCGCCACCTCCGAGAAGTACTGTCTTAAAATCAACGAGAGCATCTCTGGAAGCTCGTTGATGTTCCGCACAACAACGTAGAACTCAAATGGGAACGTGTCCAAGTAGTTCTCCACCTTCAACGACATGGCACCCGTGATTGGGTCAGGAACATAACTCACTTGCGACATGTCCAAGATGGATTCATTCGAAGTGATTCCGTCCACAACAACAAACACTAGCATCACCTTTTCTTCTCTGGCTTTTCTCACCAACCTTTGCACAGTGGCGTGGTCCTCGCAAACACCATCAGAGATGATGATCTGCAATTGCCACAAGTCGCTGCTGGAACTGGATCTGGCATTCTCAAAGATCTTTAATGACTTCGAACACAATTGCTTGATATCCGTGCGTTCTTGTTTGAAGTCAAACCATTGGAACACATTAGCTCCTGTTTCTTGGTTGAAAGGCTTGTCGAACGGATGCACCAACTTGACATCTTCACCAAATCTCACAATAGATAACCCTCCACTTTCCAACTGAGTAAGTGCCTTGGACACAAGCGCAATACTGTGGAATGCCAACTCGGTAGACTTGCTCTCGGTCATGGACTTGGAGTCATCCACGGCAATCATGATCTGGTATTGTCTCTTCGCAGGCTTGGTTCTTCTGAGCCAGATCTTATCTTTCCGGAAATCTGAAGCAATGTACGAGATAATTCTCTTCATGTTGAGTCTCTTACCGGTCTTGTAGTCACCTCTAAGCTTGGTAGCCAACGTAGGTTCCAAGATCAATCTCAACTGCTCGCTGAGACCAGACGCAAGCTCCTGGGTGGCAATCTCACTGTCTCTCCATATGTTTCTGGCTTGATCAAGACTCATGGCAGGCACATCTTCTCTGTTGATGACAAAGTCTTCATCTCTATAAGCCTCCAACTCTTGCTCAGCACTGGTCTCGTCCATCTCATGCTTTTGCAAGATATCGTCTGCACTTGCGTCTTCGGTTTGCTTTCTTTCACCAACCACACCGCCCTTGGTCTTACCATCGAAGTCGTCCGCATCTTCTGCAACGTCATCTTGCCCTTGATCCAAATCCTCGTCTATCTCCATGTCATCCTCGTTCTTGACTTGAACAGGTTCCTCTTCCTCAAGTTTGGATTCGTCTTCTTCTTCATCAATGGCCATATCCTCATCGATACTCTGCACTTGATCCTTGCTGTCGGCAGCGCCCAATGCTTGCGTATCATCTTGGGTATTTTCGCCATCCACGTGTTGGAACTCGTCTGGCTTGACATCGGCCTTCTCTTCCTTCTCGTTTTCGTCCATAGACGCCTCTTTGATTTCCTGGCGACGACGATGGAACTCCTTCAACGAGTCTCCAAGCTGTTTCAAAGACTCTTTCATCTCATCCCTGGATCCATCATCATTTGGAGCTTCTTCGTCTTCCTTATGGTCCTCTTGTTTCATGTCAGAAGAGGCAGTTCCAGAAGTACCAATGTCATCCTTTTCTTCAAGAGCTTGGTTGTCGGCACCGTCACCTTGCTCACCAGCTTCAGTCTTTGTAGCAGAATCCATGTCCACATCTTCATCATTCTCTTGATTATTGGCACCATCATCACCATCAACCGCATCTTCACCTTTCTCTGCGGAATCTTGCTCTTCTTCCTTCTTCTCTTCTTCTTGTGGCGCATCGGCGACCTCCTCTTCGGAATCGATATCCTGAGCGTCTTCGTCGATATCCTTCTCGCCACCCTCCAAGTCAGACTCTGCACCTTCGTCGTCATCGCTGTCCTCGTCTTCGTTGGATCCTTCCTCGTCGTCTTGGTCTTCGGCAGCTTCAGCAGTTTCGGCCTCGGCATCGACCTCTTCTTGCTCATTCTCATCGTTGTTCTTTGCTTCTTCTTCCTCGTCGACGTCCATTTTATCATCGTACTGGTCGTCGTCTTCCTCTTCACCATCCTCACCATCTTCGTCCTCGTCATCCAAGTTCATATCCTCTGGAAGGTCCAAGGTCTCAGTTTCCGGCACATGGTCATCAAGTTGTTCGTTTTCTTCATTCTTCACCTCGTCCTCTTGCTCACCGACGTCTTGCTCATCTTCAGCATCATCGTCGTTTTCGTCCTTGTCATCATCATTCTTCTCATCCTTGGACTCGTCATCTTTCTGGTCACCTTCATCCTTCTCTTCTTCCTCATTGGCCTCCATGTTGTCATCGTCGTTGACAGAATTTTGGGGCATCTTATCAGAGTCCTTTTCCTTGTCATCTTCCTTGGCCTCTTCGTCCCACATCTTCTCATCGATGGCATTAGGATCAAGGTCATCGATATCATCGACTTCCTCGTCCAATTCCTCTTCATCATCTCCATCATCTTTATCTTCATCATCCTTCTCTTGATCAGATGCTTCCTCGAGGTCACCAGCCATGTCACCTTCCATGTCAACAGCATCATCATTCTCGTCCTCGTCCTCGTCTTTGTTCTTCTCCTCGTTTGGCTGTTGAGCATGTTCAGCCAAGTCATCATCTTCCTCTTCGTCCTTGGAGTTGTTTGTTGCACCTTCACCATCGCCCAAACCAGTACCGTCATGTAAGTTGTCATCCTTCTTTTGTTCACTTGGAGGTTCTGGCGAGCAGAACCCATCGGTAGCCAATGTGTGCAAGGACTTCAAAAGCACAAATGTGGATTTGGTCATCTCCACGTAGTTTTGCTTCGCTCTCGACAACAACGACACGGAAAGGTTATGGTATTGAACCATCAATGGTCTAGTAAAAGCCACCAACGCAGAAGTTATCACAGATGTATGAGTATTTTGCTCGATTCCATTCACTATAGTCAAACACTTGTGGAGGGATTTCTCGATTGTGACATGGTGCAAAAGCTTGATAGATTTCATCAATCTTTGCTGGGATAACGTCAACCAGCCGTCTTCCTCGTCGGTCACTTCTTCCTTGTAAAGTTCAAGGATTTTCTGCACAGACACCATGATGGACGTTGAAAGCGATCTCAATTCCAATTCGAGGTCTTCGACAAGGGAAAAGTAAGTCAACGAAGTCGACGTATTCAAAAATGGCTTATATGAAAGCTGCGTAATACAGTTAATCACAACTTCCGAGACAAAAGAGGTTTTGCCGTTGGTTTCGCCCCACACCTTCAAGTTAGACAAGAGATTGGCGTAAATGTCTTTGAACTTGTCCACAAGCTGCACCTCGCGTTCCGTATAAACGTTGGAGGTTTCGACGGGCAAAGCAGCCAATACCCCAGTGAGTTCAGATTTGGCATCGGCAAATATAGACAGATTGACCGACTCGTGGAAGTAGGAGATACTCTCAGAAACATCAAGTGCGTAGTCAAGAACACGGATCAAGGTATTAGCAAACGACCTCATTTCCTTCAAATTGAATTCCATCGATGCCACCACCGAAGCTTTAAGAAGATCGCCCTTCTCGTTCTGAGCCACATTCATCATATTTTCACACAAATCGGAAATTCTCTCCACGGACCCAGATAAGTTAACGAGCGGAGTCCTCGTTGTAACCACCGAAAACATCAAGTTTTCTGAAGCAGCAAGACCTCTTTCAAGATCCGACTGAGGAACTTCCTCATTACCACTGGCAATAGCACTTCTCAAGCGTGGCAAAATGTCAAGACATCTGAAGTAGTGAGCATCAATACCCTTAAGTGATTTGGTTCCAAAATGTGCACCATTGGTGAGGATCAAGTTGACCGTGGCCAACACCTTTTTGATTTCCGGTTTGACGGTGGTCTTGACACCAATTCTTCTCAATTCCTTGAAAGTGTCACTGAGCAACTTGTGCTTCTGGGTTTTCAAAGCTGCAACAAGCTTCTTCGTGTCATCGTTCATCACCGAAGGGGTCTCTTTACGCAATTCCTCCATCTGCTCGATGATCTGCTTAGCGTATGCATAAAGCGAAGGGGCCTGAGCCTTGACAATCTTGTCGATATACACCTTCAAGTTGTTTTCCACAATCTCGATGTTTCTCAAACGCGCGGGTCTAGCGTTCCAGTTCGACGTGCTCTGACAAGCTTGTAAAACAACCAACTTCTCTTCTTTGGAGAAATCCGCATATCTCAAGTTCTTAGGCTCAAAGGTCGTACCAGAAACAACAGCAGAATCTTTAGCAATACCAGCCTCGATGATAGGACCCACGGGCGTCGACAATAAAGAACGGTACTTTCTCACAACCTTGTAAAGATTGTTGTGCGAACGACGCGAACTTTGCTTGAGGGCATCAATGTTGACATCTTTCCAACTGGCAAGAAGAATCACCTCGGAAACGTCCTTCTCCAACGTCTTTTTAGTTTGGTTGACCGACTCTTCAATTGTAGGCACAAACTGTTCGTAAAAGGCAATGAAATTTCCAAGACCATTAAGAATATCGGAATCTGCGTGCCAAAGCCCAGCAATGTGATTTCTTAATGCCTTGACCAAATCCAACCGCGGTTGGAATTCTCCAAAGTTGGTCTGGCTCATGAACACATTCAATGCACCCAAGATTTGAACCACTGATGGTTTCTCGCCCATGTTGTCATCTGAATCATCGTCTTGGAGATAAGGAATCACGACACTGTCAAATAAGTGGAACCACCATTTGCCCACGGATTTCTGGAAACTTCTATCCTCGTAGTTGAATAGCGATCTCCACGAAGAGAGCTCCAACTTTCTCCACGACACAATAAGCTCAGTGATCTGGTCCGAGTGGGCCTTCAAAGAAACCTGGGTCGAGGCAAACTTTTCCCATTCATTCAAAGAGTTGTGAATGACCTCAATTTTGAAGAGAAGCTTGTTCAAGGGGAAACTCGAGGGATACGTCAAAAACTCGTCAGCATATCTCGAAATCGTTTGCAAAGTGGCATGTTCCGGCCACTGAGCGAGCAACGATGCCACTGCCTTATACACGGCAAGTACCAATTTCATTGCCTTTCTGAACTGCGAGGGACATGCGTCCTGATAGAAGTTTACGTCCACATGAAGGTCCGTGGCAAATCTTTCGTGTGAGGATTTCATTGCCACAAGCAAAGCAGACAACTGAGAGGCATTGTTGGGGCCATAGATAACATCAGATTGAGCAGACTGCAAGTCACTGCAAAGAGTCGCACCTTGTTCAACAATATCCCTTAATGTCAACTCTTGGCCCTTCAAATAATGGTTAACATATGACACGGCAAGCTCATAGTGTACATCTTCAAACTCCTCTGCGGGTTTTTCTTCTCGTCCCCAATATCCATGACGTCATCGTAGTCAGGGAAAAGTTCCTTGAAGTCCTGCTCGGCATCGTCGGTGTCCTTGTGCTTATAGAGCGAGCCTTCTTGTGCAGCGGTTTCATCCTGCTTCATCTTGCGGTAGTACCATCTGTAATAAAGGGACTGGAAGGCCTGATTGATCACCGACGAAAGCTTGTCATCGCCAGTTTTTGTCTGAGCAAAACACAAGTTAATGAAGTAAAGCATAACCCTTTCACTCAACACAGAAGAAGCACCGAGGGTTTTGTTCATTTCTTTGACAGACTCGAAAAGCCCTTCAATAGCCGGGACGTTATTCAACTTCTCAATATCAATCTGCCACAAAGACGCGACTTCGAAAGGCGACGCCTTATTGTGGTTCTCGATGTCCATCAAATCCAAACCCAACCGGATGCTATAGATATAACCATTGAGAATGTCGTTCAAATCGGCGTACATCGGATATTTGCTGTTCAAACGCATCATGAAGTTGGCGGAGTTGTTGTGGAAAATGCCCACCTTCTGCAGATTCGACTCCTGGGTGGACTTTTCTGCCGCAACTAAAAGTTTCGCCATTGGCTCAGTGTCGATTGCCGAGTCCATGAACGACTTCCATTCATCAAACAACTCATCCATACTTTCATTGCTTCTGAAAACTTGCGTCTTGGATACTTCTTGTTGGTGATTAGGTTGGGGCAAAGCATTCTCAAGCTGGAGAGGCTCGTCACCACTGATGACCGAGCGAATAGACTTCCAAGACTCAGCAATTCTGGTACACAACTCTTGCTGACGTTGGTACACCAGGAAAGTCACGTGGTCTTCGATGGCTGGATCAAGCGGGGAGTTTGGAACAAACAACTGGATACATCCACTGGCAAAAAGGATCCATGCCTTACCCAATTGCGCGAGGTTCACACTTTTGGTCACAATATACAACGCAGGCAAGTATGTGTCTTTCATGATTCCCACAACAGCATCATCGCAAGTTGTCTGGACAAGCTTGAAAATTTCTTCGATATCACTTTCACACAACGTTGCCGTGTTCCATGACTGGGCAGAAAACTCCGCGTCGTGGGCCTTGAGAATCTCGATAATCCACTTAACAAGAATGTTCTGGAAAACCGTCTTTTGGTCTTCAAGTACACCCACCGAATTCTGAATCAAAGCTTTACCGAAGGCAGATATATCGGTCAAACTTTGGTCCAAGAACTTACCGGGGCGATTCTTAATGCCAGTGAGCTTCACCAAAGCGTTGAAAAAGAAAACATTGGTAAACAATCCCTTGGTGATACTTTCTTTGCTCCAAAGACAATCGAAGATCCTAGGGTAAGGGGCAAAAAGCTCTGATTTTGACCCTTGTAACAATGAAATGGTGGACTTGCTAGAGTACGAAGCCACGCTAAGCTGCTCACGTAGATTGTCACCGTGCAAGTAAGAATTCACCACCAAGAAGTTTGACAACATGGTGAATTCCTCTGCCAACAGATTGTCTCTCTCGACAACGAAACCATCCGCCACATCGGCAAGTCGCTTGAATGCATCAGCAAAGTTGGTCAACACAAGTTCCAAATCTGCGTCAGTCAATGAACCAGAAATGATGTCATCATAAAGAGTTAACATCAGGTGTCTGAGATCCGAAACCTCAGCATACGTTCCAGGATACAATTTTCTGGATAACACGTCAAAATCACCCAACAAAGCCAAAAGCTTGGCATAGTTGTCCCATGCCTTCTTGGACGTGGGGTATGTCTGTCTGAAGTGTTCCCAGATTTTGGTCATGGAGAACCCAGAAGTCAATTCCAATCCGACACGGAGAGAAGTGATCTCACGCGTATGTTGTGCCACAAGGGCCACGTTTTGGTGAGTCTCGAGCCACGCGGTGATCATTCCATGATATACTCTCAATTTGGAAAGGTTCTGCTCTTTGGAGGCATCGGCGAGCGACACCCAAATACACTGAAGCTCCATCAAGGACTCATAAAAGTTGGATGGTTGTTTGAAGAACTCCGAAGATTCCATCGATGAATCAAACACATTACTGATGAAATCAGATACCGCCTTGACGTAGGCAAAAATGTTGATCTTTGGAGCTTTCTTGATCTCTCTACCAAGATTCACAGCAGCGGACTTCTCGATAAAAGAAAGGTCACTTGCTTTGCCTTGGACGGCCTTTTCTTCCACGCGTGTAACAAATGCTCTAGATTCTAAAATTGCAGCAGCCAATTGGAAGAGCAACGTGGCATTTGTGCCTTCAAGATTCACACCGCTAGCATCAAAATAGCCCAAGATGTAACGATTCACAAGCGGATGCAACACCTGAGTGGACGCGAAATCTTTGGTCACCACCAAAGAAGAAGCCGTCTTTCCGTAAAGGGTCTTGACATTAGACACCAATCCAACACTTTGCAAATGTTGAAGAATCTTGCAAGTCTTCTCGAGTATTTCAATTTCTTTCAGACCAAATTCGGGGCCACTGAATGCCTTGGCCCATCTTTTAAGTCTACCGAATTGGGATACGGCAAAGATACCCACCAAAGCACCCGCAAGACATGAAGACGAATCAACATCCACACAATCATGAATGAGAGCAAGATTCTTCAAGCCAGAGTCGGTTGAAGACACAAACGAAGAGATAGGTTTGATCACCGGCGACTCTTCCTTGACGTCCAACTTCTCCATCATGTGATCGAGATTCTTTGTCTCAGGCACGGCCTCGGCCCCAGTGCTGTCAGAAATCAAGGCCTCAGAATGCTCTACAATAGGCAATCCAAGACACTTTCTGTCGAAAGTAGTCGCTCTTGTGTCTAAGCTTTCAAGATACAACTCCACACATCTATTTCTCATGGCTCGGGATAATTCGCCGTATTTTGGATCAACAGTCAAAAACAACCTAAAGTTTGGATGTGGGGTCAAAACTCTGGGGGATCCGTCTTCCTGGGAACACTCGTTGATAATCAAGGAACCATTGAATTCCAAAAGAGAGTTGAGTCTATCCAAAACAGAAGGGTTACACAAGTTAGCATTATCGAGCACCAACCACTCGCCTCTGGTGACGGCCTTCACAAGCATACCATCGAACCAGTTGAACTTGACTGTGGTAACTTCCTGCAACTTCACGTAAAGCTCGTCTGCCGCAACAACAAGATCATTCAACTTGTCGTTGGCGTAGAGCGACATGAACCCCTTAAACCTAGAAAGGAAGTCTTGGAAGTTCTCTGCGCCAATATCGTTCGCCTCCATAAAATGAACAAGATCCAAACATCTCAGAAGTAAACTGGAATCGGAGTTAGTGGCACACAAATTGATCACCACCAACTCATTAAGCAAATAGAAAGTCTCGGCAGTAAGCGCATTGATGGCACGTGTGAGGTCCACCTGTTCGTAACCACCCAAAATATCCATACTATCCACATCACTGTTCATGGAGAATTCAGAAAGTTTCACACCAACAACATTCGCAAGAAATCTGATGAGTTCGGTCTTTCCAGAGTTGGTTGGACCAGTCAAGATGAGGGGGATGTTTTCATTGACACTTCTCATAGCAGATTCAAGGATAGGAAAGTTTGTCTGCAAAGAAACAAAATGCAATCTATCGGACGAGTTGGAGAACTGAAGAAGCGGGTTTCTGCGCATAAGCGATCCGCCAGCTTGGACATATTCCTTTCCTAAACCGTAGAAGGCATCCTTTGTCACCTGGGTACCAAAGATCGACTCAAAAAGCTCCTTTACGTGTTGACGGTCTTCCGCAGTACGGAATCTATGACAAACAATCATGTTCAAGAAGTCCCCAATAGAGTTATCACTTGCGGTAGTCAAGTTGTGGTTCGAACTGTAGAGACTCAACCAACGCAAGGTATCACGCAAGTTGAACTCCCATGGGCCTCCAGACATACCCCATTTCTTCTGCACAACCACTTCTTCTTCCAATTTGGTCATGAAACTGATCATTTTGGCGCAATCGTCACCGGGAATGTTGGGGAAGATTTGAGCAGAAATGAGCAACAAGTCTTCGTTCTTCAAAACGTCCATGTACACCACCGAGAACCGGTTAACGAAAGACTTGGGCAATCCTTTTCTTCCTCCACCTTGATACTGGGGATTCTGCGCCGCAAACACCTTGAAGTGGGGATGGCGAGGGAACGACCTATCTAATTCGGGAATATACGCCTCACCTCTGTGGTCCAAACAAGCATTCAAACCTTCCAAGACAGACTGCGAGGCCAAGTTCATTTCGTCAAGAAGGACCCACTCACCATTCTTCATCGCTCTAAGGAAAGGTGCATCTCTCCACACAAACTCACCGGTGTTTCCACCTTCAACAGGGGCATCAGATCCGAACAAGTCGATCAAATCGGTTTGCTCAGACAAGTTGATTCTGATGAGCGGGTTGCCAGTAGCCTTTGAAATGGCAGAAATCAAACTGGTCTTACCAACACCAGGACTTCCTTCAAGCAAAATAGGCTTATGCACCTGCATGGCTCTGATGACTCTCATGGCATTGGCAGCAGTGGTTGGAGCCAGCAAGTTGAACAGGTCTTCCCATTTCTGGTTAGGTTTCCTTGGGATCAGGAACATGCCTGCCTTCAACTTGTCGTCTGTAACTTCCACCACAGGAGCAGCACCAAACAAATACACATCGGGGTCGGCTCCAATGAACAAACACAACATCCGGAGACACTCTTGCTTATATTCTAAGAGCCTTTCTTCGTTGTCGGCGAGATAAGCAGTGTTGTTTGTTCCCAAAGCATCAATGAAAACCATCATCGCACCGTTCACGAGAGCCAACTCATGTGAAAAGCTGGAGTCACAGGCGTTGATAAATTCGACCCAGGCCAAAATGTCACGGAGAGAAATCACACCGCTGTTTGCGTTTCCGTTTCCGAGCCTCATACCAAACCATTCGGAAAACTTCACCAACGGAACGCTGAGAGCGCGATGCTCCGGCTTCAATCTGGACTCGACAATTTGCTGGACGTCGGTAAAGTCGTCCATTGAGGGAACCCAGATCTCGGTGAATCTGTTTCTCAAAGCTGGAGACAACTCCTTCTTTCCGTAGTCACCTCCGGGATTCATAGTAGCCAAAAACTGGAACGTTTCTCCGGCAACAAGGAAAGAATCTTCGGTTCCCTTCTCTGCCAACAACAAACTTCTCTCTGGTTCAAGCACCGAGTTCAATCTTTCCAACACAGAATCGTCGGCCAACGAGATTTCATCAAGCAAAAAGAATTCGCCTTGTTTCATGGCATTGATCAAAGGACCATCGGCCCACTCGAACAACGAAGTGGAAGCACGAATATTCTCGTCAATGGACTCAATCACAGAAGCATCAATAGACTCGTTGGGACTTTCCAACAAGGACTTCTTGGTGCGCTCATACTTCTTGATCAAGTCCTCGATTTTGGATTGCTCAAGAGAGACATCCATGTGCAAAGTGTCAAAAAATGAAAGCAAAGATTTGAGAAGCTCTGCTCTCGTTTCGAAACGATTACGGATTGGTCTCTGGGCACCTAAAATATCACCAGTCTCGGTGTTTTGATGGGCATTGACCGTGATCAATTCACGCTTAAGAAGCTGTGCAAGAATCTGACACACTGTAGTCTTACCGCATCCAGTCTCACCCACCAAAAGAAGAGGCTCCTTGTACTTGATGGACATTTCCACCAACACCGCAAGTCTGCGCATGGCTTTGGTCCACACCACAGGCAGCTCGAGTTCCATTAGTTGCTTGTTTTCCAATTTCTCATAGTAGGCATCCATATCAAGCTGAACCCTCATCACCTTCTCGATGGTTTCCTTGACCACGGTTTTCTCTTCTTGAGATCTGACTCTTTCGGCAAGCAACATGTACCCATTGGCAGCCAACTCTTCATAGCCAACGGCGTCTCTGAGAGCCCACCGGAACAAGTCTCTAAGGGTAGCAAAAGAGTTCTTCTGCTCGAAAAGCCTCGAAGATTGACGGCGCACAGATAACTGCCTGTACACCTCAACAATCTTTTTACCGTAAGTAGGAGCAATTTGACAACGCTCCTTCAAAATGATCTCAAGCTCGTCCTGAGGGATATCGTCAAAGTGCAACTCAAGGAATCTGTTACGGAACGCACGTGACAATACCTTTCTTCCTCCATACAATCCAGGAGGGTTCTGGGTGGCAAACAACATAAAGTCGGGGTGAGGATGGATGACTTCTTGCGTTTCAGGAATGAACAATTCCCTGTTGTCGTCAAGCAAACGGTTCAAGGCTTCCAACACATCCGTTGGTGCAAGATTCAACTCATCCAACACAATCCAATGACCCTTTCTCAATGCCTCCACCAACACACCTTCTCGGAAGACAAGTTTACCACTCGAATCTGAGACATAAGTACCCAAATACTCCTGTAAATCGGTGTGCTCGTGGTTGTTGATACGAACAAATTTATGACCGGTAATACTGGCCAAATAGTTGATCATAGACGTCTTACCGGCAGATGTAGGACCTTGAACTAAAACAGGAAACTTTCTGCTGGCGGTAGCACGCACCAAGTTGAGAAGATTCTTCTCCACAAAAGGAGTGATGATATAGTTCGGAGTAAAAAGTTCACCCGGGCCTCGTTTCATCCAATAATGCTTGAACTGGACGTACTCATCTACATCAGAAGATGGCGCCGGTGGGCAACGTGACACAACTTGCTTGGAATTCTTTAGCTTGTCGATGGTGTACTTGGCAATGATGGGCTTCAACACCGACTCGGAGTGGCGGTCAAGCAACGTCAAGAAGGACATACAGAATCCCTCGTACAACGCTCTTCTTAACCCGTAAATGGACACGATATCACACACATAAATCAAGGTCCGGGTCAAGGTACGAATACTGAAGTGGGGTTTCTGGTTGGCTCCGTCGACGATCTTATTGGACTCGGCAAGAGCCTTGGCCTCATAGTACAATTCGGCAATATCCTCAATGGCCCAATCGTCCCCCACAGCAAAGCGCAGGATGTACTTTTCAATGATAGATGTCAAGTCCTCTCTGTCTCTGTCGGGAGAGTGCACGTAGATTTCACTGAAGCGAGAACGTATACTCAAAGGCAAATCACGCTTACCCACGTCAGTGGAAGGGTTCATACACCCGAAAATCCGGAAATCTGGGTGCGCCTTGATTGCCTCCACGTCTCCTCTCTCACTAAGAAGTACTGATCTCTGTTGCAAGTTCTCAGAAAGAAGATCAGCAATGCTCTCCAAGGTGTCTGGAGACGCCAAATTGATCTCATCTAGAAGGAGCCACTCGCCGTTACGCACGGCCTTCACCAAGGAACCTTCGACGAAACTGAAAACAAAGGAATTTTCAAGGTTGGCGGCCTGGGCTTCAAAGCCCTTGACGTCTTGGTGGAACTCTTCCCATTTTCCAAGAAGGACGGACTTTTCAGTGGATCTGAGCTTGCGCTTTTTCTTGGGGCCGCCTTCTTCGGTTGCATCCTCGTCCGAGTCTTCAATCTTGCTCAAAATCTCGTTTGCCATTTTTACGGCCTCGTTCCAGAGCTTGATCACATTCTTCCACTGGTTACGGTTGAAACATTTGGATAGAAGCGTGGAGAATTTGGCATTTTTCTTCTGGGAAAACGTCGCGAGGAAGAGTGTCTCAAACACCTCCTGCAAGGGAGTAGCAACACTCTTGGTATTGACGGGTTTATAACCTCCAAGCAAGTCGCCAGCCTCTGTCTGTTGAGAAACATTGATCACGGTCAATTTCTTGTGCATCATCTTGGCCACCTCTTGAACAACAGTGGTCTTACCAGTACCGGTCTCACCCACAAGTAAAATGGGCTCGACCATTTCGATTCCAACACCAATCTGTTCCATCAAACGCTTGGAGTGCTTTGTGCGAGCAAACGTAGTGGATGATGCCTTCTTCTTCTTCTGATTGATGACCTGGTCGGCCTTGGACTTGACGAGAACGGCACGCCCGATTTCCAACTTGGAATCATCGACATAAAACGAAGGCACGTAGCTCTCAAGGTATAGGTTGATTCTTGACGCAGGGATCTCCAACACCTCACCGATGGCACTGACTAAGGGGCTCAAGGCACCATATTCAGTGATGGCACTGCCGAAACATTCAACCGCTTCGGCAAAGATGTTATCGTAAATCAGTGACTCCAAAAGGTCGTCGGCAGAAGTCACGCCCTTGTTCTGAAGCATAACATGACATCTGGAACACACCTTCATCAAGTCTCGCGTGGAGATGACCCTGGGGTGGGAACCCTTGTTCAAGGAAATGAAGGAAGTCATTGAATAAATGTGGCACACCTTATTGTAGACGGTAATAAACTTGGCGATCAAGTTTTTCAAGAGCGGGTATCTAGTGGCAAGGATTGCTCTGAGTTCGAGATCGTTTGGAGCAGTCACCTCGACAAGCTCCCAGAGCCTGAGCCCGATCATGTCTGGGATTTTGGTGGCCGCGGAATCTCGGTGGGTTCTAACCGTAGAAATGAGCTTAAACTCGCTGTGTGCGCGGATAACCTCGCCTCGAGAAGGAATGCTCAACTCTCTCTTCTCAAGCAAGGTCAAAAGAATGGAAAGCACCTCAGTGGGCGCCTTATCGATATCCTCCACAAGCACCCATTTGCCCTCGCGCACGGCAGTGGTCAAAACACCCGAACGCCACTCAAACGAACCGGGTTTTTCGCCTGAAGTGTATGTTCCCAAGAGCAACTTGGCGTCTGTTTGCTCGCCCAAGTGGATCTTGACGATATCATCCTGTGCAGAGAGGTACTTGGCGACCTGGTTAATTAAGAAGGTCTTTCCTGAGCCGGCCTGCCCGTGTAACATGACGGGTCTGTTATTCTGGACGGCATTGGCGAGGCTCTTCAATACGGCAACCGCATTGACGGTCGGGACAACCTCTTCGGTGAATTCGGCGCTGGTTTGAGAAGAAGAGGGGCTTCCTACAAGCACACCGCATATGCTGACAACCAGTTTGGAGAGGTGGGATTTTTCAATGGTGAGGAGCGCGGGGGTTGCGCCTGGGGCCGCTGCCACGTGCACTGGCAAGGCGGAAAAGTTGGACCAGCGCTTAGCTTCAACCAAGTCAAGAAACTGGAAGTCGATCTTGGCAGTGCCGTCGTATTTGGCCGTCAATGACGCGCCTTTGATGTGGGAGGTAAGCATTTCTGCGCGTGAGGCCTCGGAAGCATTCAAGTAGCGAGCCAAGATCTGGATGGCCAAGAATTTGGCAACGGAAAAGCCATCCGCCCAGCCAAGGATTTGGTAGAGTGTTTCAGGCACCACAAACCGGGAAAACTGCACGGGTTTGTTGGCGTAGATGCGGTGGAACGCCAATAACACGCTGGACACCTCTTCGGCGGGGACGGCGGCGGTGTCGGCGGCGGTGTCGGCGGCGGTGTCGGCGGCAAGCACATCCAAGAAGCGAGCCGAGCTCATGAAGTGTTCCAAAAGACTCAAGCTTTCGGGGAAAATCATGCACACACGTGACAATGCTAGTAAAATGATGGACCCACGTACTTGCGGCACGGCAACCAGCCAAGTGTGGGAGTATTCTCTTTCAAAGGCGTCAGATTTGTCGATCCAACGCGCCACAATCTCAAGAAACACCGGCTTGTACGCATAGTACACGGCGGTGGTTGTTTGTGGGTGTAAGGCAAAAAGGGCCAACGCATCTAAGTTGTCCAGTACTGACAAAGTAGGGTCATATTGGAATGGCTGCGGAAGATTTTTCTGGGGGGCCAAAGCCTTGTAGGTAGCGTAGCGAGCGCTAGCCACGGCAAGATCAAGCAGAATGGAGTGATTCATTTTGTAGATAAGCTCCCTTTTTGTGGTGGGAGTTTTCCGTTGTGCCTTTTTCTTTGGTTTTTTTTGCTGTGCAAGCGGAATACCCAATTTGTTCAAGATGCGATGGGCCTGTGGGTACTGCATGGGGCCCCAGCCCCAGGCGAAAAAATGTCAAAATGTGCTTGAGTGAGTGCGAAGCCAGTAGGCCGTGAGAATAATTGATGGAATTAGGCAAGGGATGTTTCAGAGAAGAATTTAGGGTCGGCTTTAAGGAGGCGTTGAAGGGGGGTTTAAGGGGAAGCGGGTATTTTGGTTTTTTTAATTTTTTTAATTTGCCTAGCTCGCCAGTTTTTGTACCATATTTCTGGAAGCTCTGCAAATTTCTGCAAGGCGTGGATTGATATGCCTTTCTGACTGCGTTGGCCTCTCAAGGGTCATTTGCAATTCAAGTGCTCCTTCTGTGAAGCGGTTTGGTGGATCTTGTTAGGGATATCACCCACGTGGGCCAGTATCTAGCGGGCTGTTTCTGGGAATATCGATGTATCCATTGCCCAGTTGGTATTCTCTGGAAGTAGACGAGGTGGGTGTAATTTGCAGCCCAGTGAAGACATCACGAGGGGCTTTTGCCATTTTTTTTTATGTATTTGTGTAAGGTTCTCTTTTAATATGAAGATAACATTAATCAACCAAGATATTACCGATTCTTTTGAAATGCCTGGGTTGCCTGATGATACTGTTTTTTGAACATTCCTGTTACTGACCCCACTTGGGCGACCCACTTGGCGACCCACTTGGGCTTCCTCATGGAAACGTGCTCCCAGTTGAAAATAAATAAATTCGACTCCATCTTGTCCGTGGCGTGTCTGACTTATCGATATATATACTCGTCCATACTGCTTTTGGGCATGAAAAAAATTGTCCAAACCAAAGCAATTTTGAATGTTGCAAAGAAGTGTAAGTGGGTGCAAACCAGGGCCACGTCTACTACGCATGCCAGTAATTATGTGCGGGTCGTGCCCACGCCATCTCCCGTGCGACATCGTATGGAGAATTGCAACCACACAGTTATTGCTGGTCCATTAGCTATCGCTATTCTAATATACAGAAATTACGGTATCTGATCCACTGTATGAGCTCCCGAACGGGTTGGCTCTATTTAAAAATGCTTATTGCGTAGTACGATTACGCACCAACATCCGATAATCCGCGTGTCTGGATTTAGCAATCTAGGTTTCCGCATTGAAATGTCCGATTTGTTGAAGTATCCAATTTATCAGTTCCATTTTTAAATATAGTATGCTGCCGCTAGCTTTGTAAAAGAAGCCAATTTTTAACTATATTGGGCTTTAAAAGTGGTTTCGAGCACCCACTTCGTCGTTGTCACCCTGAAATAACCCTCAAATTAGTGACACTTCTTCACCTCTGCATTGTTCGGGGCAGCATTACAAAGGTTGGCCTTTTTCATGGAGGCGTGGCTAAAGTGTTGTGGAACTACCTAGGTAACTAAGGCGCCAGCCCGAGAATTGCTTACTTGCAACTCTTGTCTCTTTCCATACAACACAGATAATGGTGTGCAACAATTAATGAGACACTGGACCATATAACATGTATGAGCCCACTACTCTTTTGAACATATTGACGATGTGCAATGTAATACGATTTCGTCACGCTTTATAGTTAGAAACCAGGTGCAAGATTAAGGCCAAAGATTCCTTCCTTTTCTTTTTAAATATCTGCAATTGTTCTGGAAATTCGGCATTAAAGGGATTCTTTATGATCTTCTGGAACCTAATATTAAAATTCGCAGCACCCATACATTTACAGTACATTCGTGCGACAATTGTATGGGCTATGCGATATCATCCATGAATATAGCCCAGTCAGAATTCCTTTGGTTAGGATTAAAAGTGCCCAAGAACCACCCGACTAAATATTTCTGCATGCTTTACCATATTTGTATGTATTGCAAAATTTAACGATTTATTACTCTTCTCAAGTATTAGGATATTACTCCTCTCATTCTACACCATTTTGGCATGAACGCGTGCGAAACTGTGAAAATGCCAAACACAACTTGAAAACCGGCAAACAAATTTTCCACATAAAATTCATATAGTGATAAAATTTTTATCTTCGTCACGGCCTTACCACATAATAATACAAAAAGTTCGCAAATTTGGGCTCTTATGCGAAGCGTGATATATATCTGCTCATCGAGTCCAACATTAATTTCACCATTGTTTGGTGTTTTCCATGGATCAACTTTGCCTCTTCTTTACTAACAAGTATTCTACTTTTTTCACACAGCATTCAGAAGCTTCTCGAAGTTCCATAGTTTCCGTTGATACAAGAAATTTGACCGAACCATATACTTCTATACTTGGAGAACTATCATAGAAGTCACTCTTAGAATGGGCTAATTTCTCATCATTCATTACCGTATTTCAGGCCCAGCCATTAAAACAGCCGCTGTTTCACAAATGAAGCCTCAGATACGGAAGCCCATGAAGACGTACGTATTCAATCTGAAATTCCTGCTAAGAAAGTTTGACCGTCTTAGGCGTTCTCGCACACCGTCGAAAACGGCCAAACCGGGTTGCAATATTGGTAACTTCACTCGAAGTCCTTTAATTCCCGTCTCAGAAGAAACACAGCAGCGGTGAACGGGCCTTGATAGTGCAATCCACCACCACCTGTTTCACCTCCAGTATAAAAACACCTGCCTTTCCCTTAACACCATGGACACCAATCTCCCACCTTTTCAAACCCAACCACATCTCCATTATGAGACGAGAACTCAATTTGCTTGCAATTCTTGCATCAGCCATGTTGGTACCAATTCAGGCAGTCTCTTGCGGAGGTACAGATGAAGTGGGGTTTCATCATAAAGCCAGCAACGGTTGTTGAGAGTTCTCATCCGGACAACACAACAACAGCTGAATTACCCAATCCAGACTTGGTAAATGTCTGTCAGGTGGAAACCCCCACTAATGTGACAGGAAATATTGACCAGCAGTTCAACAAGTTCTTTCAATCCTTGAAATCCTTTGTCACCATATGGGGCTTCGATGTGAAAAGCTTTGGCCATCATATTTCCAGTTTGAGAAAACACCTCCGCCACATAACTTCCATAACCCCTACACTTCCATCAAAAGAGTATCCCGCAAAGATCTCATTTGCCAGGAATCTGCTTCAACTCATGGTAAATGCTTTGGATATTCGGCAGCACTATAATGTGTTTCACAATCCACACGATGACTTGCTTTACCGAGTAGTGGAGCTCCGGCTCAAACTCTTGACATTCCACAATACAAACGGTGAGCCCCGTCAGCACTTGAATTCCCACAACATGTATGATATTTTTAAACTCTGGCACAGTTTATCGTTTTGGAAAACAATTTTCAAGCAGTTACCCAATGTGCCAATCGACACACGTGTGATCTTTGACAGCCAGGTCCGTCGAGCAAAGAAGACCATCACATATTTGATATCCCTGGCTCCGCAATCTCATTAGGGATGGGGTTTGTTATTGGGGCCTCAAAATTTGCACGTTTTCATCTGCCATGTATCGGGTGACTACTTGCTGCTCTTGATTTCAGTATCAACGACTGTGGATAATATCGCAGTGTGAATTCAGCCATGTATGACCAATTTCTTCCTATGTTTTTTTCTCATTTTATATAGTCTACTACCTATTCTCAATCAAGGGAAGGGACCAAGCAAGAAGTACATACCGTCATTGTTGAGTAATCCAGGGATGAACTACCTTTGACCGGAGTTTAAACATGTTCTTTCACGTATAATAGTGCAAACGTTATTAAAACACACTGAATCCGTAGTTGTTAATGTATCCACTCGAGGGGAGAATTGTTTTTATCCTTGAAAATACTATTTTTCTCGACGAGGTATACTTGATTCTCCCAATCCAGCATTATTTCGAGATAGCACAATAATCCATACCTCCAGAAAAGGATTCTACCGTCAGAATTATCAAGAATGGTTGTTTGCCTCCTGTTTTGGGGAAAAAGAGTATACTGAAAAAAAATTTACCACCGGATTAGGTAATTAAACATGACGAAAACACTCGATGTTCCATTGTATTGCTGTTACAAGTGTTGGTGGATGTACTCTTTAATCGGTAGTATGATGACACGGTTTGGAGCCCTCAAATTTTCCCCTTCTGGAAAATTAAGTCCCCACTAAACCGTATGGAAAAAAGAAATGGGAATCAATATTAGCCAAATAAGTTTATTCCTCCAGCACAATAGACCTGAGCCATCATTAAATAGTTCTACATATATATAGCCATATTCCAATAAATATTCTCAGCTTTCTACAACATTCACATCCATTCACAATGAGAATTAACCTTGGTTTAATTGCAGCAGCGTCTTTGACTTCCATGGTGCTCGCAGCACCCGCAAATGAGCTCGATTCTGACTCACTGGTTATTGGCTCTGAGGATGTCAAGTTTGAGGGGATTGCGTTAACTGAGTTTTCCAAAACTGAGCCCCATTTGTACGCACGTGGAGATGCCCAAAAGGATATAACCAAAGTCTTGGAAAACATCCAGAAAGGTATCACACGTGTCGCAGAAAGGTTATATGATCATAAATCAATTTTGCCCTTTATCGAATATGACTGGCAAGCAAGTCTTAACGCAGCCCGGGTCCAAATCAAGGAAACCCCAAGTTTGAACATCACCTTTGTGAAGATGGTTGCGTTTACTCAATACAAAATTCGTCTCTACATGCAAGTGCTTGAATTAAAAGCTGATTTGCACAGTGTTCATGAAGACGACTCCGACCTCCACCAAATGTTGTCCAGCAGGCTTCGCCTTGCCAACTGTTACAATACAGATGGCGAAGCGGATATTGTGTCGACGCATTTTATAAATTGTGCTGCAATTAACATGGAAGCAATAGCTAAATTAGAAAAGGAAAATTCCGCCAGGTGCTTCACCAGGGTTAAACAGCCAGAGTTGCGAAGAAGGATTGAAGAGCAAGTTAAACTTATTCAGGAAGACCGAGACATATTGGAGCTCTTCAGAACCCGCACAAACACAGTATGAGGGGGATTGATGAACCGTTCCATATGTTGTGATATACTGCAGGTTCTTTTCTAGGGTGTTTTCTAGTTTTTTTTGTTACTTGGGAAGTGTTGTTCGCTGTCCCAGTTACTGCCTGTAGATGAATAAAATAATTTTTGCCATTGTTTTTTTAAAGTGTAGGATATCATGATGTTTTTTTGAAAACCTGGTTTGAATATGTGTCCACTACTGAAATATGAAAATAAACCGAACATTTTCCATCAAAAGTTCCTGAAGTTATCTCCATTGAATGAACGTATTTTTCAGGATGTGGGCCACTACAGTGTTGATTGGCTTACTACATTTTTTACTAAAAGGTTTCTTTAACATATATATCAGGATACATCTGTAAAGTTTGCCCCGAAGTCAGAATCGACCACTAGACGGGAAATTTATGATTTTTTCGCAAATTGGGCACTTACTAATTATGATCAACACTGGGCCATTCCCCACAACTGGCCGTACTCACAAGATATCCTTTCATGAACCACATGAATAATATGCGTCTTTTCTCAGAAAGTGACACTTATGGAAGATTCCCTTAATGCTACATACTAAATCATTAGCTCTTCACGATTGTTGACAAAATTACTGAAAAGAGTAACGGATATCTCATCGTGAGTAGGCGAAAATGAACCGAGGAACACTGAAACGGCATTCTCTAAACCGATAGACAACATGGGGTGGTGACAGTCTTGCAATTCGCCTGAAATTTAACTTGAGCCAAGTGAAAAATTCGTATACTTGAGGAGCGTTTAGGCGGCCCGATAATAACCGAGGAGTTTCTAATTCTCTTGGTGGAAAGCAGCCCCGACATTCACCAAGGAAAATTTGCCCACACGAGCTCTAGATGCGAGAAGCGTGAAACAGTGCTAACACTTTTCTTGTTTAAACCTTCCCCACGCATAGAAAGTCCAGACCAGGGAACCGCGTCTGCCGAGAATTTTTCATTTTTTCGTGAAGATACCCAAACAATGAGTATCCGAAACAAATACCCAGGAATTTCCTAAATGAGACACTGATTAAATCACGCGTTCCGTGTACCAAACAGAATAGCGGAGTTTTCACTTGTATCTTTCCATCAACCAGTCCTGAGTCGACCCAAATCCCTTTAAAATCTCGTCTTTCACGTGGGGCACCCCAAAAACAAAATAAAACAAAAAAAAAAATCCATCACCTAGAACTGTTTGAAATTGTAGAATCTTGACGAGTCCAGAAAACCATCATACCGGCATAAACCATTTGGATCTGCACCTATTCACCAACAGGAAGTTGGTATTGTGAGCAAATTTGGGTGCGAAAATGTCTCCAGGTGGAATTAGTGGCTCGGTATCCTGCCCCCAAAAAGACAATAGAAAAATAAAACTCCACCCACAAAAATAATACTAGAAAAACATCCAAACAACTACCCAACGGCTAGACACAGAAAACGCTAGACGGCCAAAACTCGTGTTATTGCCATTAGCAAATAAAACCCCACTGTTGGAAAACATTTACAAAAGTCAAGCTAAATCATCCACTTTGTATAGCTCTTGGAATTGAACCAAATTTGTGAAATTTCCTCCTATCTGTTTGTGCCTGTTTGTAAAGACACCACCAGAAAACATGATGATTGGCTTCCTTTTGCTTTCGTTCCTTATTATGGCCACCCATGCCATTGCCAAGGACACCACGTTGAGCTTATCCTCCAGATGTATGTATTGCCGTGTACTGACACAAAACGTGTTTGGCCCAAAAAGGCTTCCTAATCTCACACAACAATTCTAACAAAAACAGATAATTCCACCGAAGAACCGCCAAAGTCTTGTATTTTCGATAAGATTGTCATTAAGAAAGCTGCTGATTTTCTGGCTATTGGCCACTGTGAGCTGGTCAGAGGCAATATCGAAGTGACTGAGTTTGCAGAGTCTATTCTTAGATTTGACCACTTGTCCAAGATCGAAGGTAGCTTGACCATCAAAGACAGCGACCAATTGACGCGGGTTGATGCATATAGTCTTCGTGTGATCACAGAGACGTTCAAAATGGAGAAGTTGCAGTCTTTGGGGCTCGTTGAAACTCCCAACTTGGCCACCGTCAAAACTCTCGACTGGCAGATCTTGCCGCTCTTGAGCCAGGCAGCCCTTGACAACTTGAAAGACGTACAAAGCATCACCATTTCGGATACGTCTTTGGAGACGGTGGCGGGATTTGCCGGAGACAAGTTGTACGATTTGGACATCAACAATAACCGGTTCATGGAGCTGATCCAATTTGACGTGGAAGAAGTGTCCAACATGTTGCAAATCACTGGTAATGCCAACAACGTCGAGGTAAACCTCGGCAACTTGGAGAAGGCCCGTAACATGAGTGTGAGCAACGTCAGGGACCTTAACGTGACCAATTTGAACAAGGTTGAGGGATCCATGACCGTGGTGGAAAACACCTTCACCAAGGTCTCGTTTCCTGCTCTTACTCGCATAGATGGTCTGTTCCGGATGGCCGATAACAACGCGGCCAAGGAGGCGGTTTTGGGTGCTGTGGTTGAGATTGGTGGCGGTGTGCTGATTGTCAACAACACCGCTCTCGAAAACATTAGTTTTTTTTCCAGTCTCCAGTCGATCGGCGGGGCACTCGAGTTGAAGGGCGATATCCACGAGTCCGAATGGAAGAGCTTGAAGATGGTGAAAGGAAGCATCAGCCTCCAGTCAACAAACTCAGCTTTTGATTGCGGCAAATGGACCGATGGGCCCATTCGCGACACATTGAGGGGCGGTGAGATCGAGTGTACTGTTTCCCGGAGTGAAGGGCCTCGTCTGACTTCTGCTTCGGGGTCGTCTCTGGGGCAGAAAACAGAGCACCTGTCAGAAAGCACCAAGAAGCTGATTTGCGAGTGGCTCATGGCCACATTGGTGCTTGTTTTTTCCTTGGTTATCTAGGTACGTAGCTACTCTTGGCAGCCCTTGAGGGATGCGCTAAAAGCCGTGGGGAAACACCGTGCTAAAGGGCGGCTTTCCCATATAGGTTATTGCTCCTAATGTACCCATCTATTTCTTCAAGCAAAGGTAGGTTTTGAGGTGCACTCTCGGCGTCGTATGCGTGGCGAATACCCGAAGAACTAATTGCGCCGATGGTATCTCGTTTCGCTGCGACTGTTTTCATGAAGATGTTCCGGGCCCACAGCCTGGGGATGTCTGGGAAGTGGCCCAGGGCAATTTGCGACATGTACTTCTGTTGTGCGTCGAATTCCGTCCCCGATGCCGCACGGGTTAAGCAGAAGAGATCTGTGTTTGTGATGAACGAACTAAGGGACGATTCCAACGTGGCCGGGGCGTAGTACTTGGGGTCCAAGACCCGAATAAGCGTGTCGAAACCTAGCAAAAGGTCAACCTCACACATGGCAGCATCCACGTCGAATCCTGGCCCAAAAACGCCTGGATAGCCGCCAGCTTCTCTGCAAACTTGGCGTGGGTGGTGAGGCCGATGGACACGGAAATATCCAGCTTTTCAAGTGCCTTGGCCATCAAGTGCATCATGGACAACCTATGTTCAAACAGCGCCGGCACCGGAACGACTTTATCGGCGTTTTTCACCGAGAGTAAAAGCAAGAGGTGATTGGAGGACGCCAGCGTACCGAAATCATGGTCCAAAGCCTCTTTGGCGAGTGTGAAATGTCCCATATGTGGAGGGTTGAATGATGAATCGAGGATAAGAAGTCTGGTGGCGGGGGTGGGTGGAGCCACTGGTTTATACACTAGGGTAAAGTCTTTTCCGGACATGAGAAAAGCTTCCAAGGCATTGAGATACTTCATTTTAAGCATGCGATGTTTTTTTTTTTCTGGTGGTGTTCCTTTTTAAGAAAAGAGGAGTGATTGTATGGTAAAATTATGGGTGGGATAATGTATGGAGCAGTTGGGATGGATTCGCGGGGTACAGCCATAGCTGTTTATAGCGATATATATGGCCCATCCAGGACTCTAACGAGGAATAAATTCTGCCAGAGGATGACAGGAAAAGGGGTGATGGTGTGAAAGTGTGGACAATTGTTAAAACCCAAAAAAAACTTTTATTTCGAACGGTTTCGGAATCTTTTGTGTCCTGTTAATATGCGTGGTTGTTTTGAGACTCCCTGGGTATAATGGTAGGGATGGACACTGGATGGGTTTGGCCAATACCATTGCCAATGGAGTAAAGTTTGTGTCAGTGTTGATATTAGTGTGGGTGATTTGCTGGAAAATGTTGCTACGAATTGCTACTATGTCTACGAACGATTCCTGGTGTTACTAGTCTTTTGAGATTTTGAGAAATTTATTCAGAGCTGATGAACGGCTGGTGAGTTTAGGCTGAAGAACCCCCCAGCGGGTGATTTTACCAGAAATTATTCCGGAAATAGTCTCACTAATCGGGCATCAAAACAACACCAAATTGATGGATACTGGTGTTGAGTGAGGACAATACCGTGCTAGAGTCAAGGTAACTGGGATTTCGCCATGAAGGGCATGATTCAGCGACATTTGCTACCAGGAAACCAGAACGGTTTCATGAGTAATTTTTTCTTCTATATGGCCCAAGCCAATCGGGTGGCGGAGAAACGAATTCGTTTACAGCCACTTACAAAGAATATGGTGGTATATCTCATGCTATAGGCTGGCTTACATCCGCATTGAATGATATACCACATCATCCCCATTTTAAGCACCAAGTAATAAATTATGACTTTTCAATTTTCAAGTAGAGTTCTGGTGTAACAAAGGATATTATAAAGATAATACTGCGTATTGGTGGGCCCAGCAAAAGTGTTGGAAGGGCCCTGTCATCATGGTGAAGATGGATGTCCAGAAGACTCCGAGATAAGTACTCTGGGCCTAGTTGATGACGCGTAGCGTATGTGTGAATACTTCACTGAGGAAGTAGACTGGAGGAGTGCTACAACCATCAAGTTCTACCAGAGGAGGTCACTGAGTCTAAATATGCTGATTTGGGGAATTTCTATACAACCTATTGACACCAGTATGGGTATCATGAGACAGTTCCATAAAGTAACCTTATTTCGGACTGTGGAACTGAGCTAGTTTTATACTTCACCGAATACTGGTATATCCTATCATCAGATAGATAAAAGGCGGGCTCCATCCTTCAATTAGCCTACAAAATAACTATCCTTGAGAATCTCTTTATTACCTCACTTAAAAGGATTCTTGCATAGTCCGTAGATATGATAATGGATAGTAATTAATAAAATACTTTGACAGTCCACGAGTCAGCCTTGGGGAAAGTGAAATAGGCTATGAAAAACTAGAGACATGCCCCAAAGTCCAATTTTTGTGGGGCCCTTCCTTTCATAGACCGAGCAACCATTCACTGCACTGCAGTAGGCATTTCAGTACTATGGGATATTTACATGATACCTAGTCATTTCTATAATAAGCTCGCAATCCCGGTTCACTGGTCAATACTAAACATAGTGATCTCGAGGGAACCGGAAATTGTCGAAAACAGCGAAACTTATATGCGTGGCTGTAATAGATGGTTGGTCTCAACCAAAGCACCCATAGTCCTGAACCAGAACAGCAATGTGGTTGGATGCTTTTCTTACAGATTTAGCTCAAATATCTCTCTCCTCAAAGACCCAAAACCATCAAACTTTACTCCCCAAAAAACACTGTATTGTCCCCAAAAGAAACACCAACATGCTTTATTCATATCCCACCACACACCCAGTACCGATCACGCACCATGCCAAATCTCATACAAGAAATATACTGAAGAAGCTAAAGATATTGTCAGATTCACTAAAGACTACATAAACACCCGACAATCACCAAATTAACCCGGCAATAAAATAGAATGGTCGGGCCCGCAGTGCGAATGTCCTCAATATCATAAACAGACATACTTAGAGTTCGTCCTTGTCGTTGTTGACACCTTCAACACCGACCAATTCCACATCGAAAACTGCTTGTTAGTAGGAAGTTGTGCAAGAGAATAAAACGAAGAAGCTCAGACCCAGTGAACAGATGAAAGTGAAACAATAAAAAATTGGAAGAATTGGAAATAGGAAATATTGGAAAATGGAAAATGGAAAATGGAAGAAAAATTAACCCCACCATAATCACCTGCGTAGACACTTCCAAAAACTAAAATCTGGAGCCCCAAAATATACATACCAAGAGACGCATTGGGTGGAATCGGACCAACGCCCCGTTTTCCATATCCCAACTCCGAAGGAATGGTCAAGGTTCTTTTTTCCCCAATACACATGCCGAGAAGTCCATCTTCCCAGCCCTGAATCACACGGCCAGCACCCAATTCAAACGTGATTGGGACGCCTCTATTGAGAGACGAGTCGAAAACCAGCCCATCGGTAAGTTTTCCAGTGTAGTGCACAGACACGCTGTCGCCGTTCTTGGCCTTGTATTGACAGTCTTTGACCTCTTTGGTCACCTCTAAACGTTAGTATCCAACGGTTGATATACCTTGCGATTTCACAACACCGTGCCATATCACAACACCTTGCCATATCACAACACCTTATCCCATGTAACAAGATGAAGGTCTCAAATTACACACCAATACCCACCGAGGCTGCAACAGCAGCGTTGATGATTGCAAGAACCGCCAAAGTCTTCATGATAGTTGCTTGAAACATGTTTTTTTGGATAGATTGGGAAGAAAAACCTCAAGTATGTGCGGTGTCAAATTCCCCCACCTGTATACGCGTGTTGTTTCTTGACCCACGTGAGATACACACTACAACACATCTATAATTCGTAAGATTTTCTATTATACAAGCTAATATACCCGTTAAACAAAGAGCCCGGATGGGGCCCTCTCATAAAATATTCGTCACACCATGAACCCCCATGGATGTGACATTCCCAAACTAATAAAACAAATGTGAAAATAATCTCGTCAAAATATCTTCCCCCCTCTTGAAAATCACCTCCACTTTTATGTGGCCCGTGTCTTTTCAATTGGTGAAGATTCTGCCCTCTTCTAATTCGTCAATTGTGTTTTCAACAACGTCATCATCATCGTCGTCTTCAACCAACTCAATAGTGGCATACTTAATCATATCCCATCTCTTCCAAAACGCAAACGCATCATTGTGATCCTCCGAGTCAACCAAATCTTGCAAAAAGTATTTTGCTTTGGTCAACCGGTCTTTCAACGCCTGCAATTGGCAAGAGGAAGGGTCTCTCCCAGTAGAAGTCAGCTCCGTCGTACTGTAATTCATCGACGAAGTGCCCATAATAGAAGGCTTTCTTGGCATAATAGGCTTGAAAACCTGTTTATGCTCAAAGTCACTCTCATAATCAGTCAAATCCGTGGTAACACCACAGTCATCCTCATCATCAGTAACCGGGGACCCTGGGCTGTTGTATCCGTAAGCTTCACTCTCAATGTGAGAAGCTGCATCACAGTATCTAGCCCAAGCTTCGTCAATAGCACCAACAAGGTACTCAAAACATCTAGCTCTGGAATTCTTGTCAGAAACCGGCATGGGTTTCTTGGTGCTGCTAACCGACGAGCAACTATCGGATACATGGAAGAAGTTACCCGAAGAAGAAGTACGATGAACCTGAATGTTACCATTGTGGTTGTTCACGTATACTGAAGCGTTACACGGAGAACTCAGTAATTTACAGTCCAAATTGTCATCGTCGTTAGAACAAGAAGGAGTGCGCCTCACTGGCTCAAGGTCGTTTTCGTCCTCGTCATCACTATATTGAGCAACAGCTCGTGACAATTGGGCATTCAAGGAAAACGACACCCTACTGGATGCGCGTCTCTTTGCTCTAATTTGATCAGCAATATAACATGATTGTTGGTCTTCAGAGTCAGAGAATGAGTCAGATGACGAAGAGTAACATGATTCACCGGCAATCTTTTCAAAACATCCCTGCGGCAACCGCTTGTGAGCAACCGTGTTCATGTCGATTTTCGACAAACAAAGTCTTTTTGCTGCAGGGCTACCTTTTTGCGACAGCTGTGCGTAATCACAGGTGCGCTTGCATGATGGAGGGAAAGCTTGAGAGCACAAGGCCATGGTAGTGGTTGGTAGACTCAAGTGAAAATGCGACGTCACGTGAAGAATAAAGGAAAAAAAATAAAAGTCGCACAAGTACAAAAAATATCCAAACGTTGGGATAGAATGTGCTAGAAATGCGAAAAAAAGGGTGAGTGATCCGAGCCAGCCAATCAAGGGGTCAGAAACGTCTTGTACACCGGAAAGCGTGACAAGGGAAGGTGGGTGGGTGGCGCTGGTAAACAAAGTTTTGCCAAGCAAGAAAAGAAAAGGGCAAGTGACCGGGGGTTTTATTTAAAAAAATTCCAGTGGTAAATTTGCTCTTTTCAGGAATCCTAAAGTAAACTTAGTTCCTGCTTCAATCACGAGCTTTGATAAACACGCACCGAGGATTGTTGTCGACAGATAAAAAAAAATGTCTGACGGGATTCGATGGTGAACAAAAAAAAGTGGATTTTTGTGCGAGGAGCAAAAGTTTGTGTGTGTAGGAAAAAAAAAAGGCCTCAGGAGTGAGTGTGGTAAAAAAATAAAAAACAAAAGTGGTACGCCTGAATAAAAATTAAAAAAAAAAAGTGCGCTCTGCGACAGGGATAAATGTTCCCTTGTATATTTATCGAGACGGCGGCGGCGGCGAATGGCGCGCACCAGCTGCACTCCGTCCTGTATGGAACGTGAGAGAATAAGCCTTGTGATTGGATGACTTTGATTGCGCGTGCCGGGTAACCCCCTTGCGTCATGCGGGCGGGAGCACTTCTATGCACAATGTGTCTGAATGGGGTATATTCGCATCAAGAAACCAGGTGCCGCCCCTATTCCAGCGGGGGATATTGCACTTGTTCGAAAAGTAATAACAAAGGAAAAGAGGGAATTAAAGAAGAAGACAAAAGAAAAAAGAAAAGAAAAAGAAAACATTGTACTGGTGTTTTTGGGATTTGCACTAATACTAGCACGTATGTTTACTTTTTGGGGGCCTTCTGAAACATGTTTCTTGTTATTATTTTGCATGGTTTAGCTTATGTTTGAAACGTCTGGCATCCAAGATTGCTTAGGTTGTCCTGAAGTACTTACGTGGCCTTATGGTGCACATAACGGGTTAGGTACCGAGTCGACAGATTTTTCAAGATTTGGTGCCCGGCCGAGGACAAGCGAGAGGCCCCAAGAATTGCTGTTGCTCCGCCCCTATCTTGTGTGGCAGGATGAATATTCTTTGAAACCACCTTGAGAAGAGGGATATGGAGGGAATATCTGAGAGAATAAAATTTATAGAATATATTTTTTGATACTATCCGTAAATTGTGACCACGGCAGTGGTTAAAAAACATAGTAATTTTTTTTTTTGGCCTATGAAATCGTGGGCTTATCTTATTATTCATGTTGAACACCAAGGTTACTTTGAGGTTACTCCATAGTCGCAGATAATAACAACGAGATGGGAATTAGATGGGAATGTGATCTGAAATTGATCAGAACTTGATGATGAAAAAGGTGAAAATCATAGTTATCATCAGCATTAAAAGCAAAAGCAAAAGCAACAGCAACAGAAGAAAACAACAAAACGCCAAAAGAAATTTCAGAAAATTCACTGACGGCCTGGGTATGTACGATTCGATTAAATTCCGTTCCGCTACATCCCGGCTATTTTTACCCGGGGCCGATACTGGGATTGCTCACGTGGATAGTCCCCACAATATATCTGTCAGTTGTACGAAAATGGTGTTGTTTCCTTCAAATGGTTTTTGATTCTAGTACGTTCTATCTTCTTTTTTTTTTTTTTTTTAAAAGACCACCAATCTACTTTAGGTATATTTAATATGGGGGAGGCAATATGATTCACACAATGTATTACTGCGGGCGATATTCCGGTGAGCCAAAAGACTCCAATGAAGTCAGGGAAATCAAAGAATTTACCGCATGAGGGGAAATAGCACATAAAGATGATACTTGTTTTTTAACTGATTGCTTTAACCGCCAAGGGGTCATTCTAGTCTCCGTATTATATAACATCCACGAAATGCATCCACGCAATGTAGCCATGGTGTGGACCCCGCTATAACGATCGATCATACGGTATACCCCACCGACGATTCGTGCGGGGGTGTATAACATAGCACCGTTTTTCTGAGTTAAATTGAGGTGACCAAGTAATTAATATGCATTGATTTAGAATCAAGTTTGGTTGTTTGCTGCTGGCAATTTTGGAGAGTTTGTGGCTACGTCTATTTTGATACTGCCCGGGGATCATTTGTTTCCACCGCAAGCAGTAGCTCCACTTATTCTTCAACTATTTGGTAAGTGGAATCATCTGCTGGGATATACGCGTTTATGGAAGGTTTGTAATCGTTTTTTCACCCCCCTTTCACGCTTTGACGTAAAGGGGATACGGGTACATCAAGCACAACTGCATGCTTCCAAAACATCATGAAGGCTCGTGGGCACACATGTTTTGAGGATCTCTCAATGATGGCCATTTTCAGGCATTGAAACAATTCTTGTAACAAAAATATCCAACCCCCTCTTTTTACATACCAAAGCTAATAAGAAATGTGTCTAGTATGATAAGGCCCGAGTATAGATCGCCTTGTTCTAACAGTATGACATCCTTATAATCGATCTCCCCCAGGACAAAACGTACATCTCAGAGACAGTTGGTGCACCCTTGAGGAACCTCCCGTCAAAGAGGAGGATAATATACATACAACTATTAGCATAGTATACGGTGTAATATTCTGAATCGTACTCACCTGCTGTTTGATAATATTGTTACCCAGAACTTCAACCTCTCAGTGAGCAGACGTCCTCACGAGCCAAACACGTTCACCGACCACTTCCGACTTTTTTTTGTAGCTCTTACCATTTCCCTACAATCGCATGACTTCTTGATTGCTTGGCCGTAGGTCTGTGATACACCCTGGACCAACCTCATCTAGAACTCAAGCTGAAATGCCACTATGAATGTTTCCATACCTTTGTAGTATAACACATCTGGAAGTATCCCCTTTGGTATTATACATGATTTAATTTCGACTCTGTCTCATTACGTGTAACCCTTCAAAGCCACTCGAGAAGTAATATTAACATAGACCCCCCGTTTGGCCTGTCACAAATAAAAATTCAGAATCTTCAAACATTTACTCTAAATTGCACCGTCCAATTCTGCCACGTTCCTATCGTATGATTTCCAGGGGAAGACCCAGACTTGGGAAAATCACGCATCTTCAACGGCACGGGTTTGCCAAGAGATTGTTCTGGATTGCTTGGACTTGAACTTTTTTTCTGGGTATCCAACACCACCGGCAACCGTCTTCCCAGGAGTGCCCTGGGATAGGAAAACCGCTGTATCTGGGTAATCGTGATGTAATAGCATTTATATGGCCATATAGTGTTCGTTCTTGGGTATGACTCCGTTTCGGAATGGTATCCAAGGTGACCATAGAACCAGAAGATTCAGTTTGATCGAATGGGTATGTATTGGCCAGTGTCCATTCCCAATTGCAAAATTACTTCCTTTAA
This sequence comes from Metschnikowia sp. JCM 33374, assembly GCA_005406065.1. Lineage (NCBI taxonomy): Eukaryota > Fungi > Ascomycota > Pichiomycetes > Serinales > Metschnikowiaceae > Metschnikowia > Metschnikowia sp. JCM 33374. Next base: position 91,455 of record BIMT01000005.1, on the reverse strand, counting down.
AATCATTCCTACGTAATTGGAGACACTGGCAGCCCCCTGAAATCTACCCATTGACCCATTCCCAGTGACGCAAAGAAACACCGTTACTATTTGATGACCTGACAAGGATCACACCGGGGCAATGCCGAGACTTGAACCACCCAAGACTTCCTGTATTATCACTTCCATTGGTCTGGTGAAGGAAACAGTCATTTGCAATGAGATAATCACCCGTTTACACAGTCCGTATATGTGCCAAAGAACCTACAGTAAACCCCATATAAACACTCCATGTTAAAACAGTTTATTACGCAAAAAGTACAAAATCTAGGGCAGCACCAGTCTGGCCCTAAAATTTCCAATCGTCCATGAGATAAATATGTCCATCGACTCACTCCACTCATGAGTAGCCAAAGAGTGTGCACACACCAGAAACATCCTCCGCTTTAATAAGAACCCACCGAGTATCACTCCACCAACCCAAACATTACAACGACAGTGACTCGGGTTTGGTTGCACCCAAACCATGGCCCTTGAATTTCTCCTCAAGTGACTCCATCACTCGTAAGAGAAGAGTAAGAAGACGGCTGAAGTTCTTGTTATTCACCAACACAATCTCGTTGTCGGTGAACTTGGTGTATACAAGCTTTGTGATGGGCACAAAATACTTCAAGCCAATGAATGAAAGCCGCACACTAAGAAGAGCCAAAAGCTCCATCTTTTCCGTCATGGACAAGTCCTCCAGCACACACGAGCCGCGGGTGAAATTCACAATATCATCGGCATCTGCACGCATGCCTAGATCCACCATCAACTGCCGCAACAAGGTGATTTTGGACTCGTAGTCGAGCTGATCAAGTAGCTCGGCCGTTTCAAGCTTGAGTGCCGAGTTCTCGTAATCCGCCAACACTTTCCGCGTGTGTCTCTCGCTTCCTACAAACGGTACATATGCGTATACAGTGTCCAGTGCCCGATTCATCAACAAGTTCAATTTCAGTGTAGCCTCCTCGCTGGTGCGGGCCATGGCTAGTTCGAGGACTATTCTGCGCCAGCTGGCATCACCAGAAAACTTTTTGTTTGGGGTTGGGGGATTTGGGGTTGGGAGGTTTGGCGCTGGGAGGTTTGGCGTGGCCTGTTTTGGCGTGGCCTGGTAAGCATTTGGAGGTGCTTGGTTCTGGGGGTGCTGCGGAAGAACCTCGCTACGGTTTTTACTGATAAGCGAGGCAAATTCATGGTGCTGTTCCCTCAAATACCGCTCCACGCGGGCCTGTCTGATGCGTTGCAGATCGGTCTCGTTGATTGTATCGTCGCCATCGTCCTCAGTGTCTACGGGCGAAGTCTCCTCCACAGAAGAAGGTCTAGGGGTAGCGGGGGCCTCCAGGGCCCGTTTTTCAAGCATTTTCATGCGGATTTTCTGCGACGGCGTGACAAGCGGCCTCACCTCTTCGGGCGAGATGTCGATGGACGTGATCCGCGACGTTCCGGACCCCATGAGTGTCTTGACCCGCTCCGGAAGGTGGTCTGAAAAGGGAAGAAGATGAACCACGGTGCTAATAGTGGCACGCACGACCATATTATCCAGCGAGCAGAAGAGGGGAAGCAGAAGTCACAAGCAAGTTTTACACAGTGGCTCTTTTTCCTGTGTCGTATCCAGCCCGTGAATACTAGATGTCTATAAGTGAAGAGAAAAATTAGTGTATCTGATAATGTAGTCTAATTCCAGATACAGCACTGTACATTATGGCGCAATGTGATCCATCGCATGCGTGGGTCCGTGCTCGTTGTAGCGTACGCAGTACCGGGCTGGGTGATGTCCAGCAATCATCGGTACTGGAGGTATTTTCTTTGGTACGTTAAGAGGGGGTGTTTTGAGAATGGGATTGTGATTCTGCGGTTTGGAAGTTTTCAAAAATGTAATTTTTGGGCGGAACTTTCGGGTGGAAATGGAAAATTCCTGGGGTGTTGTGGGAAGATAAACCTGGCACGTGACCGACCCACCTACCCTCCGGCCGCAATCTATTACTCGTGGGGGTTTCCTTCTGATTAATGCAATGGTGTTGGTGTGACAAGATACGAAAAAAAAAACATCTCAATGTTTTCTCGTGTCTTTTAAAAAATCGTGTATTTACAGTATTCGCCCACCACGTTAGGTGTGTTTCTGATCATCTATGACTAATTCGTATTTCCAGGTAACAGTCCATGGTGCTTCTCGTATATTCCACTCTTGAGCCGTTGAACATTTCCATGCTGCTTTCGCTTGAAAGAGGACACCCCCGTGCTTCATGAGAAGATATGGAAACCCTTAATAATGATATCGCTCGTGGAAGAACACCACGTCTCTTTTCAACAAATCCCCCACTTCACTCCTAACTGCCAAAATATTTGTTCCCTTTCCCTTTACTGCAAAGCCTTTCCCAGTTTTCTTCAAGAGAAACGCGTCACCTGATATTAGTTATCCTTCCTTTATTGCTAAACATACATGCGTGAGTAGGTGTACCACGCACCCCAGCAACAACGAATGCCCCCAGATATTTCAACACCACCACCGAATATTTCCTTTTTTTTTTCAAACCCATCCACCCTCCCAGCTGCACAACTCCTATTCCATAGAAAAACCTAACAATTTCCCGGAAAAGTCCCACATTCTTTGCCTTCTTGCTAAAGTTCCCCTGCTCACGTGACCAGCCGCACCCCCATTTCGCAGCAAGTATACAAGTTCAGACTAACAAAAAAAAGACTCGGAGTTGGCCAAGAATCGTCTGGCCCTGCTCCCATAGCACACCCATTGTGCAGACTGTGCAGATATAAGGTTGCTATGCACAAGCTGTGGGGAAGTCTCAAACAACACCACGGAAAAATTAAGCAAAGTATCAAAATATCAAAATATCAAAATCTATAAAATCTATAAAACTCTGCATCTAGAACACCTGAGTCTCCGCAAGACCCACCCACCCACTATTCCTGCGCACCAATGTCTTCTTTCCTCATCAAGTGGGTCACCAACAGGTTTCTTAAGGATAACCAATTCACAAAATTCGGAGTAGAGGACCCCTACTACGAAAACGTCCTCGTGGGCCACGACCGTAAGGGTAAGCCCAAACACAAAAAACAAAAGAGACGCATCCCCAAAGGCATCAGTGACCATGACACCAAGGTGTTGCTTGCAGTCAAACAAAAGGCGTTCCGGTACGATATGTGGTTCACGTTTTTCGGGTTGCGGTTTGGTCTTTCCAACGTGGTGGGGCTTATCCCCGTTGTAGGTGCCATTGTTTCAAACTTCTGGTCGTTGTCGCTCTTCTGGAAGGCACGGTCTTTGGAAGATGGTCTCCCTCTAGATATCCAGCTTATTTTCCTCTTCAACATCTTGGTGGACTTTCTTCTCTCGCTCATTCCCATTGTGGGAGATATCATTGAAATCGGCTACAAGGCCAACCTGCGCAACTTCCTTTTGCTTGAAAAGCACTTGTTTCGCATTGGCCAACGCAATATGGGGCTTATCTCCAATGCAGACGTCCGTCCCGGCTTCCTCAACGATAAAGTCCAGCCATATGTGGAGGACAAGATTGTTCCTTACGTTGAGGACACCATAGTGCCTGGTGTAGAGAAGGCCGGAGAGCAAATCAAGAAGTTTGTCAAGACGAGCTTCCACTCGCCAACTTCTCCCCGTGGTTCTGCAGCTTCTGTTGGATCCAGTGCCTCTGTAGCCTCTAGTGCCACCACGCAGTACTCGGATGCTACTGCTCTTGGCACCTTGGACACGCCTATTGACGATGATACCAAGAGCATACGAAGCTTTGCTGATTTGAAGTAGGGGTGTTTTGGAAGAGAGGTTGAGTTTGTTTCAGTGTGCTTTGACAATGTTTCACTTGTAATCTGGTTTGGTAGAGTGATACTATGTGATACAAGGAAACAAATGAGATGGAAGTCAGAAGTGGTCTAACACCAATCCAAACACTCCCCGCGGATTGGCGATTTTATTCTTTTTCCCATATTCTGAATACCGGTAAAGGTATTTGAAGCCTTCTGCTAGCCAGGATTCAACTACCTTTCTCTGTTCGGTGATACATACACCTGCAAACTATAGCAGCTACTGTCAATGCAAAACCTTCTTCAGTATCACTCACTTGTTCATGGCTCTGCCCATTCATAAGTGCATATATGCGTATTTGGCATGATCCTGGGCTAGTTTCTCTTCTAATCTGAAAAATCACTCTTCAGTGCATTTGCTCGCGTTGGAGGTAAGTAGCCATCGATGTTCGTATACTACCGAGATTTCCCCCTCTGGGTAAATCACTAAGCACATATGATGTGTATACGCTAGATGTATTGCTGAGATACTTTTAGAACTAAAATGATGCGGATGAAGAATCTTGTGCACAAGCTAACCAACACCCGATTGTATAATGTAATTGAATTCGTAAGTAGCTAGGACACGGTATTACCCTTGTTTACTATTCACCAGATTTATGCTAGGCCCCATCGTGGCATTCGGTCAATAAAAGCCACTTGCTGGTGTATGCTGCTTTGGTGGGCTGTATCTTTGTCGCTATTTTTAGGCACTCTCCACAACTATTTCTATTTCGGTGGTTTGGAGAACTGTTGGGTATCTATTGGACTACAGTGGGTCTCCCAACCAACAACTCAGGCAGTTACCATGTTCCATGATTGATATATAGATAGTTGAAAAATTAGTATGGGTTGACGCATTCTGTGCTTTAAGAAAGGTATGAAAACTTCTGCAATTGACTTAGGAAATAGTTTCTAACTATCTTCCCGTGTGATGTTGAAGTATGTCAGAAAGTTTGATGGCATGTATTGAATACATCTGATTACATTCATGAATACGCTTATCGTATCGCGCCCCATATATATTATTATGCTGCTTTATCGATGGTGTATCCGATTAATCCTTAGCATTCCACGCCATGGGAATTTGCCATCCCTTACCGATGAATGTATACATACAGGCAATTTCCACTGACGAGAACTCTAAAAACATTGAATACTAGTTTGGCCTAGTGATGATTCACGATTTTCCCAGTTCACCGGTAACACCTCCCAACAATTTTTTTTTCTGAAAGAAACATCCACAAGGTCTCGCAATGTGGCCCCTCTTCAAGACCTCTGCCCAAAACTGAAATCATCGTCCTGTAGTAGTAAATAATTACGTCATCGGCCTAAAGGAGTTCTCGCCCCTAGCGCTCAAGTCAAAAACCTATCCAGCAAGAAAGATAGAACACTTTTCTCGGCTTCCCGACACCTGGCCAGAGAGACCTTACGTTCGACTTTGACAAACCAGTTGAGATTTCTTAAATTTTCCTAAGATGTATCGACCGGAGCCAACATCTCGCGTAAGTTCATCGGTTGGCTAAATCCAATGCGATGCCACCAGAACCTGGTACACTCACATTCATTGTAGAGGTAGGCCAACATCTCCTTACCATCCACCGTCGTAAGACACAATTGGCATCGGATTGCGGTTCCTCCTTTCTTGTAATCATGAATAGGTACGTAAGACCAGTAGTTGAACAGATGGATGGCTGTGTCATGGCTAGCCAACCATTCTTGTTCATAAAGTTGTTTGTACAGTTGTTTCCAAACATCTTTCCATCGCTTCCCCCTGCTTACTTCCGGACAGATTTCAGAAAACCTCCCCGATTGTATAGGCTGAGAGGACTCTTATTTCTTCTTGCTATGTGACCTGCAGACACTGGGTCTGTGTCACTTACTGCCCTCGGCGTTCTTGACCAGTAGTTTTGTGGTTGCAGTAATGTTAAGGGCCATCAGACTACTCAAACCAAGGGCCCGACTGAAACGATAAGATTCCCTATTGGAGAAGATAAACTCCCAACCGTTAAACCTGATAATTACCTATAGTTTGACGGTTGCAGAAATTTAATCTACCAAATAAATAAAGATGTGTATAATGCCCAAGTGATCTTTTCTTGTTGAGATGTTTGAGGCGTGTTTTTGTCAAGACACACTGAACCACTGCATTAAAAATACACACAAAACTCGTCAAAAACAATTTTTAACGTAATCCAGAGATCAAAATTGGTTATTTGCTACGGTTTATGTTATTCAGCAGGCCCATATGTGTGTTCACTAGCCGACGGCACGATTATGTACAAAACTCGATTATTACTCATCTTGAAGGACCGTCAAATTCAAACTCGGCAACTTTATGGGACAGCCCTCATAGCTCAAAATCTATATTTATATAATTTTGTGTCAAAATCATGTCATCTCATGCAAATACGAGGCTTTCAAAGTAAGCTTTCACCATACCCTTAGGGATATGCTTTTAAACATAATATTTCGGTTACGGCCACACCACGAAGAGAACACTGTTTCCCGTCCGATCAACGTTAGTTAAGCTTCGTAGGGCCGCACTGAGTAGTGTAGTGGGAGACCATATGCGAAATTGCGGTGCTGTAATCTTTTTTATCTTTTAAGTGTTTTTTTTTTAAATTAGGCAAGAAGTTATTTTTTTCTATGGAGTGATGAGAAGGCAGGCCGCAAATTCTGCCGCAAAAACCTGCATTGTTGTCACCGACAAAGGATGGGGTCGGCATATAGACGTTTTTTCTCGCGGAAACCCCTCTGGCCGCATGAAGCTGTCCTCAATTATTGGAATAAAACAAGAATCATCATGTGAAAAATCGTTGCTATTTGAATCATTTTAGATTCTTATTAACTCTTTTTAATTATTAAAGGTCGTTATCTGATAGTGCCCGAACAAAGTCTCCTCGGACAAATATTGTAGAACTTTAGATTTTTGGGTTCATCGCTGACAATTTAGCAATGATCTTCTTTTATGGCTTTAGAATCAATGGGCAAAATTATTTTAATTAATCATTTGGGAGGAAACCTCTGGTTATTAAAGCTATTCGTTTTCACATTCCTATACGGGTATCTGTTTATTTCCAACAAAGTTGGTTCTAGAAACATGAGATTATAGAACGTTAGATTTTACGAATGGGAAATTAAGCAATGAGTGATTCTACTGTAATGTGAAATTCTAATAATACGAAATTCTGGAATTTTCTAAATTGGAACCTCTCCTGATAAAGCATAGCCAGTGCAATCTAGCGTTAATAGAGGTGGAGGTCTTGATGTCGATTTCCCCGCCAAAATATCGATAAAAATGATGAGACGGTGCCACCTGGTGAATCATTCAACCCTTATTATATTCCAAGACACATTTTAATGGCCAAGACCATACGAAATAAATTAAAAGCTCAAAGAAACATCAGCGAGTTTCTCGATCTATCTAGCGTGGGTTTTTCATAGATCAATTCAAAAGGGAGTGATTATCTGCGCCTGAGATGCCAACATTACCCAACCACAACACAGGCTTTTCCGGACTGACAATTAAAAGAACAGCATTAGTAATTTCGGGGAAATTGTACGAGTGTAAACAGTCAAGCACAGTCAAATTTGATGATTTCGAGCCACATATTATCTCATTGCCATATATGGAAACATCTGTTGTTGCGGTAGAAAATATTCACATCCTGTTTGAGTCGTGTCCAGATTGCTTCTAATCAAAGTATGAAGGTCTTACTGGTAGAGCTTTTCCGTGGCTCACCCAATATGTCACTACTTCCAAAGAGCGGGTGGTTTAAATGATTTTAGAGATGAATTCCTAATGATGGGTACTAAAGTTAATCGTTCTAATTGCCGGTCAATGGCGTTGCCGCAACGGTTCACCCAGGTGTCAAAATGAGCTTTCTCTTCAGCTCGTTTAGTTTTATTCACACCACACTCTGTATAGTCAACCACCGGTGGGGCCTTACTATTCAAGACGTGTTTCATATAGTTTGTTTCTGTAATCACAAAATAAATGGAAAAAAAAAGTATTCCCCTCGATACTATCAAAGTTGATGTTGCTATTTAGTTTGAAATCCGTCACACCAGGACGGGGCTCAATAGCATGTCTAGAAAACATCTAAAGCCCCAAGTTTTGATTTCCTGGCCTTTAAGAAATGCATAAAAAGAACTGCCGCTAGAACGTGGCCCGGGTAGATTTAATGGGTGGGCCTAAAAAAGCCCACACTGGGACTGTGTGATTTGCCCAAAGCCTTTAAAAGATGGGATGCCGATGGAATATGTTAAAGGCGGTTTTCATACCTCAAACAGATCAAAAGAAACACAGAAAAAACTCTCGATCCATATTACTCTCGTTGATGCAGTGGTACTTTTTGGCACCAACCTCACCAACCAGGACTGAGTGTGGTATGAGCCACACTACATATGGATTTTAAGCTCAGAATAAAAAACTTACCTGAAGGATAAATAAGCACTTTTGGAATACCTACACGCCTAATAGTTCTCCCTTCGAAACGGATTTTACGCTGGTGCCAGGCACCATCAGGGCCTAGGAAATCCTACGTATAACAAACCACCACACGTCACAGGCCAGCAACCAAAACCTGAAAATTACCCAAACACCTCAATGAAGTTGGACCGGGAATTGATTTCCAAAAGATAATGGGTATTTTTTGGTATTTCTCGAATGAGATTAATTGGCATTGCATGATACACGTTAATTGAGGAAGCACGCTGTTACACCGTGTGAAGACATATCCCCCAACCAACCCAGTTAGCTAAATACAATCAATTAAGCAAAACGGCCAAATTATTTTACCCCGGCTATTGCGATAACTTTGTAGCACAGCCACGTTGTTATAGAAAATACCCATCCCTTTCGACTGCCCTCATAATCACTCAAAATCCCTCCTAATACCACCCTAATACCACCCTAATACCACCCTACAATATGCCTGGTGATGGAATATTACCACGGATGGAATTATCAATTTGTGAAAGTCAAAATTATGAATTTCCTCCAGGCCACCTTTCAAATTTAACTCCTGAAAAAATGTCACTCCACGTGCACCCCAAACAGCTCGATGCTGAGTAGTTTATGAAATCTTCAACGAAGTAACCACCCACGGCCCCGCACTTGGTCCCACCGCAACACTTGGTGATGGCCCTTTTTTAATATTTCAACCTCCCAATTCCTCTGGGTTTACTTCATGTCACAATAAAAACAAATCATATAATAAATAAACATTAATCAAATAAATAAACATTGCTGAAATACACAACCACTGATCCAAATTCACCCTTAAAAACATTCTTATCAAAATCCTGGCTGTGCTAGTCACCACCACGCCAGTGTGCGCTATTATTGCCGGACCGCGCCGCGCGCATATCATATCGACAGAATCTTGTGGATTCTCAAAACTTTCTGTTTTTCTCCACTCAACACACTATTTTTTTTCGTCATGGACACATCTTCCCCGGCATCTGAAGGCGACAATCCCCAGCGCCCTGTTGCGGGTTCAGGGGCTGGCTCGGGGCAAAATAGCCTCGGCTCACTGGCCTCCGGCACCATAATGGCACACCTGACTCCCACGCCCACGCCCGGAACCCCTCTTTCGTCTGCTGCGCCAACAAATTCTACAGCGAAGACGTCTGCACCACAAGAGCAGACTGGTGTTTCTGCTGCGGCGAAAACTGGTGGAATTTCCCCCCAATTTGGCCATTCCAATGACTCTCCTTTATCTGGCCAAGGCAAGGCACCTATCAACACCCAGACCGCGGGAACTGCTGAACCACCGGCAAAGGAACACGGGGCCGGTGTTGCTTCCGATGCCCACAGCGCTGCGCCTCAAAATGCGCCTGAAACTCTCCTGCCCTCTCAAACACTAATACCGATACAAAACTGGCACTCACCGACGAATCCATTGACCCCCCTCAAAACGAGCCATCGGCCTCGGAAACCCCCCAGGAGCTTCCGCCGCAACAAGTCTCCGAGGAGGAATCAAATCCCGTGCTCGCAGCGTTCATGGCCGCATGCCAGCTGGGCGATTTGGACGTCGTCACTGACCTTATCTCCTCTGGCAAAGTAGCCGCCCACGATACCTTCAGCCAGGGCATCACGGGGCTCCATTGGGCGGCTATCAACAACAGAATCACTGTGGTCAAGTTTTTGGTGGAGAATCCCTATAGTGCCGCCGACCCTAACCGTTTAGGCGGCACGCTTGCCGCCAGCCCTTTACATTGGGCATGTAGAAACGGATTGGTGTACGTAGTGGACTATTTTTTGTCCCACACCTCCGCCGATCCCGCCCTCACGGACTCCCAGCAATATAATGCCCTTCACTTGGCCGTGCACAGCTCCAACATCACCCTTGTGGTGTATATTCTCTTGAAATGCGTGCTGATCGACAAATCCATCTATATTGATGAGCCTGAAAACATCCAGTGCACTGCATTACATTGGGCAGCATACCAGGGCGACATCCTCACGGTTAAGGCGTTGCTCCACTATGGTGCTGACGTATCGAAGGTGGACAAATCGCTCATGACCCCGCTTCATTGGGCATTTATCCGAGGCTACAAATCCGTCTTGGCCACCTTGGTTGATGCCGGCTCCGACCTTTTCCACAAGAATGACAAAGGTAGAGACTCTTTTGGCGTGGCCGAGGATATGAACTGCCAGAATACGTGGCACCAAGTGTTAAAGGAAGCTGACCGCAACCCCAAGAATAACTGGGCCTTGAACAACCACCTTCTTAATGAAAGAGCTGCTAAATTAATCACTTTCATCACCCCTTACGTGACACTCCCCATCATGCTCAACATCTGTGACTTTGGCTCGGGCTATGTCATTCCAAAGTTGTTCTTCAGTGTGGTGATTTTTGCTTCTTCCGTTTTATTCTTGCAAAAATTTATCATCCCCGTCTATCTCCGCAAGGATGGCGCGCTTTTCCAGACCCCCTTTCTTGCGGGCTTGTTCTCTGCAACAGCCAACTGGGCCATCTTAACATGGGCATACGTTGTGCTTCCGGTAGTTTGGTCAAAGAAGTTCTTCACCAGCGTCGCTCTTGCGATCGTCATTGTTGCATTCACGTATTCCTTTTTCAAAGCTATGATCATCAATCCCGGAAATGTTCCTGTGCCAACCGACTCCCAAGTTGTATTTGATGATGTGAAGGAGTTAGTTTCCTTGGGTAAGTTTGACACGGAACATTTCTGCGTCAACACCTTTATTCGGAAACCTTTGCGGTCCAAATTCTCGAAAGCCAGCAATTCCTTGGTTGCTAGATTCGACCACTACTGTCCGTGGGTGTATAACGACATTGGGGTTAGAAACCACAAGCTCTTCATGACTTTTGTCTACAGTTTGATGGTTGCAATCGTTCTCTTTTCGTCTCTGGTGGTTGAATATTTTGACATGTACGCTGAACGAATCAGCTATGCTAGTGACGACGAGGATCAGTGTTGGCTTCTTTCGGAAGAAGTATGCATTGGTTTCAAACATAAGCACTTCACGTTCAACTTAATGTTCTGGTGCTGGGTCCAAGGCATTTGGATCATGTTTCTTTGTATCGTGCAAACTTTCCAAATCTGTAAAGGCCTCACTACTTGGGAATTCAGTACTTTGGACAAGAGAATGTCTAACCAGACATACAACCACTCGACTCTTCCTGGTGATTTCCAAATTCCAAATAGTAACTCGTCTCAGTCAGCTCACCCAACTTCCCATGGACACCGCCGTAAGAATGGACTTGGAACTTGTATGAAGTTGCTTGGGTTAGACCAATTCTCAATGACTTTGAAGGTTGGGCTGCTCCTGTTGCTCAAGAATACCACTCATAACCAAGCCTATTCTTCGATTGAAAGCTTTGATATTCCCACCGATTTTGGATGGAAACAGAACTGGCTTGACTTCTGGTTTATTGGCGATATTGAATGGAGAAACCTTTTCTTTTTGCCAATTTACGGAGAAAACAACTTAAATGGAAAAGTGGTGGACTATTATAAACTATATGAATATCCAGCTAAGGCTTCTGGTGCTGATGCGGTCTAAATGGCACCAAAGCACTAGGCTTGTTGCAGACACAGAAACTTCCAGTATAGAGTGCAATTGCCCCTAAAAGAACCTTAGATATATGTGTCAGTGATTCGAAAAGTATACACACTTACTACCGATTGCGATTTCCAGTTCCACTGCTGAATTAAGTGTTTGGGATCAACGCCAAAATATTACTTATTGGTTCCGCGTACCTAAAGGGATTCATGGGAGATTTTCCTATCCATTAGAAGGATTTCGTAACAAAGCATGGCTTTTCAGTCTTATGACCCAACCTGAAATGTCTCTGTATTTGGTTTGTGGCTTTTCAACATGTGAAGAATTCCTTCTGCCATTTCGAACTGATATTTGAATGTTTGCCATACATCCAATGGCACATCCTCCAAGTCTTCAAATAGCTCACCCCAAAACTTTAAAGTGCGGGCAAAATATGTAACTGATCTCGCGTATCCTTCAATTTCAGAATCTGGGATTCCGTTGTGGTTGTAAAAGCAAAGAAGCCGGACATTGAGCCCAATGACGTTGCGGATCAAAATATGATCTACACCACTATGGCTATAAAGCAGCAATCTTTCAGTGGCCCCCTGCAAAATGTGGAGCATATTACTGGCAAATTTTACCTTGTCGGTGTCTTCTTTCGAATTCAGTTTCTGGTTCATCTCATGTATAATCGTGTAAAGTTGCTGGCGGAGGATGCCCAGCTGAGCATCAAAGCGTTCGCTATCGAATCTGGTATCGCCCACAAAAGACTTGAGGTGCTTTACAAAACTTTCAATGGTGTTCAGTGATTTTTTTGGGGGGCACTGGGACTCATTATGGGATCCACCTTCGTGGGTAAGAAAGCTCTCAAGAATATCTTTCTTATCAAGTACTTCGCCCAAACCGCGGAGCAGAGGTTTCAACAAAAGGTGTAATGGGCCACATTTGTTCCGATGGTAGCTTGTTGCGGCAAATACTGTCAAGGAGCTAACCATGGTGGTTGCAATCAATAGAAATGGTGTTCTCATAATTACCGTGTGATAAAATTCACGATATTATCATCATTTTCGTCATGTTATGGCAGGATGGGGTCTTCTTATATTGAAGCAAAATGGTCACCTTCGGTTGTTTTCGAGCATGTGAAACAGAGAAGAGGATTTGGTTATTTTGTATCCTTGAGCTGATTCTGGCTGTGCAAAAATTAGAAAACAGACTGCTCTATTCCATTGAACCAGCCGATTGATGAGCCTCAAATGGGAACCTGGTGCATGCTAGCATAGCACGTGTGGCTTAATGCACCGAAAGAGGGAATAATAGGGCGCTTTGAAATTAAAATCGGCGTGGGTAGTCATGCTCCACTGCAATATATTTCCGTGGAATCAAGATCGCTTCTTGACTGTATATGATTCCAACCACAGCAACGAGATGTCCAAATGTAACCTCTCTACTACGTGTGAGCAGACAACATTGCGAGGGTATGTTCTGCTCTTTCAAACTGGATCTTGAACAGCATCTGTATGCCGAAAGGGATGTAAACATATGCGTCAAAAGCATCCTTCATCATATACAAGTACTCGTTGTATAGAGATACCCGGTGGGTGTATCCATCAATCAGCGGATCGGGAGCTCCATAGACATTGCACAAGGCCAATAACCGAACATTGAGATCGATTAGTGGCCACACCAAATTGTGACCTGGTGTGTCGATGCCTTGGAAATGCTTCAACTGCTCGATTGCCACGCCCATTGTCTGGAACATGTGCTGTGCAAACCCGAGCTGGGTTCCAAGCACCACGTCCGGAACACCAGCTGTTCTGATAGAATCTTCGATCGCAGCAAGTGTTCTATCGAGAGTTTCGCCCAGCGCCTCGAACGTTTGCATATCAAAACGCGTGCCCTGGGCAAATGCTTTTAAGTTTGTCACGAATTTGTTTAAACTGGCTTTTATGAGCCGGGCTTCTTGTTCAGGAATGCTGGGTCGAAATTCGGCATGATAGACGTGGTCTGTGTTTTTGGTTATGCCAATTTCGGGAATGGCTATACCCTCGATGGCTATAATATGCTCTCTTCTCTTTGAGTGTTCTTGAACTTCGATTTGAGGTTTAGAATTTGTGCTGTTTCCATGGTATATTGTGAGTGCTGAGCTTGTTGAAATTAGCACCACCACTGTTGCAAACCAAAAACACATAGGGATCATATTACCTGGTGGTTTGGTGTTTCCTAATTTCTTATGGGCACATGTCTTATATATGAGGGAATTTTCAACCCGCCTCTCATTTCACCTCTGGTGTGTGAAACTTCTAAAGAGCGCATCAATTCATGGGTGTGTCTCTAATCACTTGAAACGAATCTTCACTGGGTAGCCATGTATTCATGTGGCACAATGCGATGGGATGGCAATGTAAAAATTGAAAAATAGGCGGTGCATCGGGAAAAACTGTAAACATTTCACATACGGAAGGGTGTTTCAGATTTTTGGGAGAGTGGATTAATTCTTGGTTTTCATTCCAGACATGGTAATGGAATCCGAAATTGAAACATTTTTAAGGCCGGTTTAGATCTGAAAATTGGCAACACACAATCCAAAAAAAAGAACTATTATCTAAGCTTCTTGGAAACAGAGGTGTGAAAGCGCTGATCGGTTTCAGAACAGTGAAGAAAATGTCTTCATATTAACATTAAGGTTATAACTCCAGAATTCCAAAAAGTATATGGTGAACTCTCTTGGTACGAATTCAAAGCTCCCAGGAAATTGACGTGGAGCTGTTGAATTTGATTCTACTAAAATGAAAATCAACATTATAACCAGGTTATTATTATAACGAGCGATGCTTAAATGGACGTGTCTGTTTGCCCAGGACTTTTTTTGATGGATACAATCACCCCATGCATTTCCGGAAGTACACAAAACTCATGGCTGACCAATACGTGAAGCATCGTGATCGGTACCTTCTTTCGTTGTCAAGGAGTCTCTCCGTGTTGGACAAAAGTATGGGCTTTTAGCGTGAAGCATGTGAGGGACCCGATACCTGCCTATCCCAGTTCTCGTGTCCTTGGCACTCAGCCTTCCTCGGCATCTTTAACCAGGAATATGTGCGATGGAACTCCTTTGTTCGTGGCCAAGAAAATAAGATGACTAACTCATTACTAAATCGTCATCATTGTTGGTGGACACAGCCCGGATTACATAATGGTACATATTTCCAAGAAGCCAAAAAGACGAAATCCGATCGACTCATCGAGGTTGACTCTTCGGAAAATATACATTGCCGTTTGTTTTGTGGGAAAAGGAGACTTGTTTGGTTTGAATACACGAAAATACTGATGAAGATTTCCGGTACTGCGAACCTGTCAAACCATTTGGAGATATATCTGATTATTTAGTAAAGATATGTATCGGACTGTAGTAAGGCCATGTTCTAAGTAGGGCAGGGGCTAGGGCTTGGATATAAATTGGATGTATTAAGGTCGAAAGCCACACATGAGAGCAAAAACCCCCATCTAAGGAGACAATATCCCCCATCAGGCAGAGTCCACTACTCTGGTCAATTTAAAGACAATTTATTTGCAGACAGATTACTCATACAATCAAAAACTCAACAGGACTCGAGCTAAGCATTTTTCGGAGCATGACGTGGACATGAGTCCTTGGCTGTACGAATTGAGTAGAACACAGTGAACATTGATAGCTACTGCAACGTCTTTCTCGGGTTAACGGGCGATTCCTTCCGTGGGAGTTCCTCCATCTTCGACGTTGAAGTTGCGAAAGATCGTCAAGAGTGATAGGAAAAATGCTTTCGGTAATTTTACAGGAAATTGTTGCAGAGCGAATTGCCTTATAATTTGAAGAGAATGGGCCTCGATATTCCACAAACTATCATTTTATTAGGGAAAGGGTGTGTCCGTTACTAGAAAAAGACCACTGTAAAGGTTTGCAGTAGTCGAATAAGGGGTGACGAAGAAATCACTTGAACCAAATATCAAATACTCACTGTTTCGGTCCACATGCTCTGTTTCTGAAGATGATTTCCTACAGTGTATCAGAAAAAGAAAGAATTCTTCTTCGCCCCGTCATCACCAAGAGCCAAGCCTTTGTCTAATAAAGTGCACCCATATATGTTCTACGATCTTTCGCATAATCTGACTCAAACGAATATAGCCAAACTTGATTATATTTCTGGTAAAGAAAAGGATATTCGGCCTCATTAGCATGTATCGGTCGACAAGCAAAATAGCAAAAAAGCAAAAAAATTACATAAGACTGAGGAAGAGAAATGGTCTTCTTTGCCGGTTTAGAATTCCACGCTGAAACCACGCGTTCTAGGGTCAAGTGAGGGGTTTTTTTGAACTCGTGACTTCATGAATAGTTTCAAAACAACGCCTTTTGGTTTTGCTTGGTCAGAGGTTTTTTTTTTTTCTTTTTTTGAGTTTTTTATGACATTCCAAAATATCTTTGCAAAATATCTTTGGACCCAAAATACGACAAGTTCGCGCACTTTATGTTTCTCCATTCTCCTTCATGCCAAGTTCTGGGTTTCCGTATCCACCTACTTTTTTGGCCAGGTCTTATTTAGTGAGAAAAGATTTTCTTATCTTTGCAGATTCAAGCGAATTTCCAAACTTCTTTATTGAACGGGTATTTAGAATATGACCCAACCTCGTTTGTCCATTCGCATGATGGTGGTCCCCCGCTATAACAATCCCGCCATACCCATCCCCGTTATATCGCTGTATTTTGACAAGTCTCTCAGTCACTCGGAAAGGTCGAAATTTCAGCAATATTTTACGGGAGGAATTTTATTTTTATAAAAAAACATCTTATTAACCATAGATCTTCTACTAGCAGTATGTAATTTACAAATATATTTTATTGCTCAGTTCTGAATTGACTTATACCCATCCAGCTATAAAAGTTTATATATTCGCACCACATTGTCATATTCAGAAATTAATTCTACAGATCAAACGTCACCAATATTTCCAAATACACCTAAGTAATACCCATACAAGCTATCGGGGAAATCATAACTCAACTAAACTCACTAATAAACGGAAAATAGTACAAAAGAGTATTTGGGTCATTACCCCCCTTCACTGAATACTGTGCACTATTTCACATTATCAACGTCAGCCAACAACAGACCAGAACATCCATTAAAGTCTTTTATCCGGTCAAACCCCTTTTCCTTAGTGCCTCATCACCACAGTGTCCCACCTCAGATTTCCCTTATTCACCAAATCCCAACCGTATACCCACTTTACCCAGCTCTTTTCCAGGTCGTGCGCGCCTCATAAGCTTCCCTAGAAGTCTCCACCATCTACAATCCACCAGAAACACACCAATCAACCACCATGTCCAACCCGCTATTTGTTATCCAATCCCCCCAGGCCTATGACTACACTGCATTCTTTGACTTGGCAGTTTCCAAAGTCTCCCCTTCTGCAAATGGGCTTGATGTTCTAGTAACCTCGGCCATCGAAAACTCCACTCAACTAAACATTCTCCTTCTGGCTATATATACCCAAATCAGAGCAAAACTAGTTGCTTTGAAATTTCCGTACACTTTTCCCATAGATGTCTATGTAAACCGTGTTCCCAAAACTGTGGCCCACAATACCCCGGTGTTTCACCTTGATGGCGAAACCGTCCCAGAAGAATTGCCTAATATGAACCTAATAAGCTTGAAGGTGGACATTTTGCCTCTTGCTCATGAAAAACACGACCCGTCCTCCATCAGATTCCTCTCGGTGCATACCCTGGCTGTTGGAGGCACATTTGACCATCTTCACGACGGACACAAGATCCTTTTGCTGATGACTGCGTTTGCAGCAAGAGAGCGTATAATTATCGGGGTCACGGGCCCAGAACTCCTCCAAAACAAGAAATATGCTTCTGTTATTCAGCCACTAGACGTGCGTGTGAAGAACGCTTGCAAATTTCTCCAAAAGATCATGTATCCAGGGCAAATGTACGAGGTGTACGAGATGAAAGATGTGTGTGGCCCCACTGCTTTTCTTCCTGACATTGATGCCTTGATTGTCAGTGAGGAAACTTTCAAAGGCGGGAACTACGTCAACGACCGCCGTGCAGAAAGGGGATTCCCTGTTTTAAGTATCGTATGCGCAAAAGTTATTGGGGGCAACGGGTCTTCCAGCAACAATTGGGAGGGTAAACTCAGCTCCACGGAATTGCGCAAGCTCGAATATGAAAGCTCGAACCATTAAAGAGGAAACGAATAATTATTCATCTCAACCATCATATTTAGTATATGTACGGGGAGTTTGAAACTACTTCCAAGTCTTCAACGCGCTCTTCAACGCGCTCTTCAACGCGCCCTTCAACACACCCTTCCCTTGAACGGTGCATACTCTTACCCAATAGAAATACCCTTATCAAGAGGGTTAGATCTCTTGGGGTTTCGATCACGATGATCCAACGCAAGTGAAACGTGCGACTCGAATTTTGATATCTCGTCTAGTAAACTGAACCCTTCCTTCTCAGTATCGAGATATCTTCCTTTATCATTTAGGTCTGCCAAAGCAATTCGGATCTTATCAAACGCTGGCACTCCAAGTCCGAGTTTCTTCCGCAATCTCTCTTTAGTTTCCTCGAAAGGCTCTTCGGGGAAAATAGCAAATACAAATGGTTTGCTGTGTGTGTACGTCGTGGACTTGTGGAAGTGAAACACTGGAATGATGTTCAACAGTTTGGAGTGTTTTTGCGCTTTTTGGAACTCACTTCTGATGACCGGATCGGCAATATCACTCCCGTCTGGTGTGTCTGGTTCTGTGTATCTTTTGAACATATCATGGCTCACCAAGATTTCCACTTCTGCCGGAAAGTAACCACAGTAAATTTCAACTTCATCATTAAGCTCATCAATTGATCTGTCAAATTTAATAAGATCCACGTATTTGTTATCTTGCCCAGCCCACACGAGTAACCCGCTTAGTTTTTCTCTTGGTAAATCAACCTTCTGTACCAACTTTTGTATCAAAGCAGACACTGTGCTTGTTTTGGGAACTAGCAAATCAAACAAATGATCTTGGTAGATGCTTTCAAGCCAGTGGATCTTGATCGCTTTCATATTTTCATATTCTTTCAACGTGATGTTGAGAATTTCGTACTCAAATTGTGAGATCGAAGACACGGCAACTTGTCTGGTAAAAATCTGCGAGAGTGATACATTTGACGACAAAGGGATCCTTACGCCATGGTTATTCACAACAAAAAGGCGTAAATAGTTAGGGTCCACTTTTTCTCCAATTTTGCGCGCAATGCTTGCAGCAAGCTCTTGATAACTGTAGGTTGTAGAAACCCATAAGTCAAACGACTTACTCATTTCTTTGGCAAGTTTTAACTCTTTTGCCTCGGAAGAATCAGCATTCAATCCATTATCTTCACGTGAAATGTCCTCTTCGGCAACAAAGTCACTGTCCTCCTCATCCTCGTTAACCTTACAAGGTTTGACCTGAAGGTGAAGCCTTGTTAACAAGAATTTGAAATAATTCTGCACGTTACCAAGTCTATGTTCAGAAGAGAACGATGTCACCTCGCCCACCTGCACGGCCAAAATATCTCCAGTTCCTAATTCACTTTTCTCTAAAGTAAGACTTGCATCAATGGGTTCCACCTTCAAACGAGATATCTCTTCATAAAATTCTAAGGGTGTCGTCGCATCAAACCCAAGAAATTTGTTGATATCTGTCTTTAGTTGCGATATGACAAGATTTTTACTCACTGTAGCGAATGTGAGTCCCCTGACTGTATCTGAAACTGGGTCGAAATACTTCAAAAAGATCGTCATGGGGTTCTCGACTTGTGTCTGAGTTAACCCCAAAGTATTGTTTACAAGTTTTTCCGAAACAGCATCAAAGTTGAAAAGTTCAGGTACCGTTACTGCGTCTTGAGTTGAGATGTGATGCAATTCTTTTCTTGTCTCTTTAACAAAAAATGCCAACTCATCGTACTTTCTTCTGAAGCATTTGTTGTACACTTGGTTCACTGATTCCAGAAGATATTCTTCGGGGACGACAACATCAGGTCGGTTCGTCTTATTGTTGCGCTGTTTCATGATCATCAATGAAAATGGACAAGAGGACACATCAAAGTCTTCATCCTCAATCTGAGACTTTTCCAAATCCTCATCACATATGATATTTTCCTCTGCGTCGTCTTCCACTGCTTCAGCGTAGCCTAGTTTTTCAGCAACGAGCTTATATACTGTGGAAAACTTTGCGTCCTTCCGAACCTTGATCGTTATTGGATAGGCTCTTGCGTCAAATATTTCGGGATCATACTCTTTAATTTTTGTTGGATCTGGGCAGATATCGAACCCATTAAAGAAAGTGAAATTATCCGCTGTCACAATCTTCACGTGTAAATAGTATAATGCTTCTCGTTTTGCCCTTTCAAGTCTTGCCATCTCTTCTCTTTCTTTTTCGATTTGTCCTGACACATGTTCTGGGACTGTGGCTAATGTGTTAGGCAAAATAGAAGTCAAATCGTTCTCTCGGTAGTATACCAACATGTAAGCAGAGGTTGCTTTTCGAATCAAGTATTCATTTTGTTCCATTCTTGAAAGCAGTCTCAAGTGCTGCTGGGTTAAATCAGCCGCGCCAAAGTTTTCTTTGAACACTTGGGTTGGGGTCACTTTCCAGACTCTGTCATCATCGAAGCGCATCCAAGTGCTGCTTGAACTCTCTGGTTTAATCATTGCATAATAATGACCATTCGAGATACTTCCCTGATGAACAAGGACACCATGAAGCTTGTAATTCCAATTCTGGTTTTTCACGCTTTCGTCCAACTCTTCATCAAGATAGGGGCGTAGATCAATATTATCTGGAAATTCATAAAAGTCATCGATTTTGACCAAGTCATCAACCGTGAAATCGTACTCAAATCTCTTGAGTTGCAAATGGAGGACTGGCGGGAAAGACTCAAAAACGACACCTTTCTTTGCATCTTGGTAGCCATATTCTTCACCAGCTTGATATTTGTTCTCTCCATCAAGCATTTCAATCTCAATATAATTCTTGAATGATTCCTGTACGTTCCTAAACCCCTTCACATTAAGTTGGATATCCCAAAAGTCTTCAACCCTGGAAGACTCGTAAGGGACATTAACACACTTGATATAAGACTTCATTTTGCCAACGAAGATGTCGTTCAATTTATTCTCAATGTCAGACCCCTTCATTGCGGATTCCAACTTGTCCATCAAGACACGGTTTAATTCTTGGACATCATGTTGAGTAAAAGCTTCACTTGAGTCCCAGCCAAAGGATTTGGTCAATTCCATGGTACCAACAGGTTGGTCTGACGATTGCATAAGATAAAATATTCTTTGTAAAGCCAAAGCAACAGCCTTGCTATTTTTGTTGGAGGAATCGGATGATACCTGCTCATGAGTAGGGATTTGACAGACCAAGTTCCTGAACAGCCTTGTAGTGAAATAGGATTGCAAAAGAGAGTTTAAGTAACAAGTAGCACCTTGGTTATTCAAGCCGACGTATCCTGTGCTCAGTTTTGAGTCGTAATTGACGAAATTGGACCACAATACTCCGGTGGAAGAATCATCGACTACGCGAACAAACCCGGTGATGTTGACTTGGTTGATTCTCCAAAATCGGATGAGACTGGCCGACTTTCAAAGGGTTAGCGAGATCCCTGGATGTTATGAAGGAAGAAAAGCCCCAATCGGTCTCATTCTTGTTGAACCTGTGACTGGAACCAGAAGGGTAATGTGATTCAGGGTGTAAAGGATTCCACATATCAAGGGCAAACTGGGCGCAAATGTACCAGTCAGGGTTTGTGGTTCCATCTTCATCCACAGGAGGGTGGGGCTCCATATATAGTGATACAACATCAGAATTTCCTCTGGGAAACAATAAGATACTCCATTTGTAGCCACCGCATTCAAATGGAGGACTGGACAATTTATTTTCTTTCCTTGCAGAGGACCAGTCTTTGATTTCCCACACAAAGTGCGCGGAGTCTTTGGTGGGATAATCCGGTATTGGTTTCATCAAGCGATTGGCCAATTTCTCGTACTCGTCGGCGAGAGGAAACAGCGCAATACCCGTTCTTATTGGTGGAGTAGCAATGGGGACGTGGCCTTGTTCGTACACTTCATTCAGATTGGTGTCAAAGACTTCCACATCCGAGGACCCGGAATTCTCAACGTCGGATTCGTCCACCGGAATTGCTTCAACAATGTGTTGGTAGTCGCCATTTGTTTCAATATCAATCATTTCATCTACGGTATCTTCAGCAACACCATTGGTCTGAAATCTTTCGTCCAACATGGTTATGATGGTTTAGTTGTGTTTGGTTAAGTTAACGACTGCAGAAAAGATCAATCTCAAAGCGTGGGAGGGGGGTGGCAATCGGGGGTCGGCGGCTAATTGGCGAGAACTTTGGATCTTTAGATATTTCCTGGGAATACCACAACAAAAAAAAAAGGGGGTAGATAATTCCTAGGTTATAAGAATGAAAATGGATTTGATCACGCTTTTTTTTTGGGTAACAAGAGCGCAACCTTAAAAATGCCAGAATAAACGATGCGTGGATTTGAGTGGTGTTTTGTGAATGAACCAAAAAAAAAAAAAAAAACCTAGAAGCTTGATTGGATGAAAAAATAGCAGCCTAGGTTAGTTCGATTTTTTCGAGTATCAAAATTGAATGGCCACTTGAGTCAATTGTTACAAAAGGATTGTCGGAAACGTAAAATTTTGATGAAAATAGCCAAACACAAAACGGTGGATAATTCGATTAAGGAGAGAACCCGGGATAAATGATCTGCGGTTATGTCACGTGGGGCGGCACCGGAGTGTAAGGATGTGGGGGTGTGGTCACGTGTGCCATTGCTGGCTGGTTTCTAAACCGTAGATGGTTGGTGGACAGCAGGACAATACTTACTGTTTGTTATGAAATTTACATGGATCTTCGTTTTGGGAACACTCGCTTTGTTTCACTATGGCGGAAAAATTTTTTGGCATTTTCCAGCATAATTTTGGCATAATTTTGGCATTTTTTGGCATTTTTTGTAAAATATTTCTGTGAATTTGCGGTGTCGATACCAGTGCTAGGACTCGGAATTAAATTACTCGGCAGTGCGTGATAAGTCCTGGAGAGCATTATATAAGTTAAGGAAAGACCATAAGCATAAGGTGTGAGAATAAGAAAAGATACGTCATTCAGTTTTCGTGTGATCAGGAATTGGCCTTTTCTTTCTGTGGTTTACGAAGATGTAAGATAGTAGGTATAAATCTTTTTCAGAAAATTGTGCCTGATCAACATCGCCGTTTGATCAATCCCCAGAAAGTTTTCAAAAACAATGAAAAAATGAAAAAAAGCTGCAAAACAGCATAAACTTAAGGGCCAATAAAAACGTGCGAGACTTTTAAATAAAGTTTTTACTCTTTCAGGATAACTCCTGCTGGGGGTGTGTCCCACCTAATATATTGCCTGCTTATGCAGTTTTCCCGGTTCCTTGCCACGCTCTTCACGAAGTTACACACTTGTATGATTTGATTCCCAAAGAAGATTGAAACTCATCAGGTGAAATTTCCTTCTTTGGGTGAACTTTTTATAGGTGGCTGTGCAAATTTAGTAGTGCTGTGAAAAGGTTGTCTTGACCTGAAGCCATACGTTTCTCGCATTTTAAACCAGTGGCCAAACAAAATGAAGTTTTCTTTTCTTTCACTCACGAAATTCCATGAAACCTCGTTTTAACAATTTTAGACCCCAAACAGTTTAGCCTCTTGATGCACCAGAACAAGTTAGGAAAAACTTTTTTGGCTATAAGAACATCACCCGATCCAGTGCAAGTCGACTGTTTCTTTTCAGCGAATGTAGTGAGCGAGATTTCTGCTACACCTCCTGCTAAAGAATATAAAGTGGGTATATTTGGAGTGATAGTATACGTGGATTAAAAGAAGCAAATGAAAAAATGACTGAAACTGTAGACTGATCCAATGTTTAGGGGAATGGAAAGAAACACATAGTCCAGCAGGACGTATTCTGGAAACCTCCTGTAAATTATTACCAGGTGCTATTTTTCTCTCTGGTATATAGAATTTATAACAGTAATTCGTGTTCTTCAGGACATGGTTTGTCCCGGGGAAAAAATGGAATTTTGTCACAAAAACGTTTTCCAAAGTGAATCTGCTCGTCGAAAAACAATTCTCTGCCGCCATAATTGAAACAATAATAATACTCCTTCTTCAAAAATGAATAAGATATTACCCTTTAATCTCGTCGCAGAATCTCGGTGCGAAGAAAATGCGTTCTGTCTGGTAAATTTTCAATTCATCCATGACGTGCAATAAAATATCCTCTCTGAGAATGTACTCATCCATGAAAAAAAACAAAAAAATCCTCGATTCAAGAGTGGATTGCTCGCCCTTCAAATACGGTTAGTTTTTGGCGAACTGATATATTGCCAAAAGAAAAAGCTGCAAAGAAGGGTAGATGATTGAAATAACCCTAATTATCTGCCCTGAGCATCACTGGTTAATACCACCGACTTAATTAAAAACCAGTTGATCTTTTTATTAAAGGATGAAGTGTATTTAAAGTGTTTTTTTTTCTTCTTGGATGAATGCATTTCCAGAGGAGATGTTATTCGCCATGGATGAACTCAAGATTCAGTAGGAGACAAACCATTGTCTGAAGAACACGATTATTTTTATAAATGTTGTGCTGGGGGAAATTACCTAACACCACTCCTTCATGGAACCGAAAGGGGATAAAATTAGAATTTAAAGTGCCATTTAATGAAAGTCCAGGGTCAGTTTTTCCTTGAACTGCCCCTTTTTTGTCATTATATAGAAATTTTTGCAAAAGTTACGATGCTGCAATAAATTTGGCAGTCTGCCATGAAACCTAAGAATGAGTCTTAGAAGCCCTTCAAACGTAGAAGAAAACACTGCCGGCTGGCTATAAGCACCCATTATTTCACTATTATGTTGGCTTTAGAAGGAAATATCCACGTTTTTGCAGTGATGTTCTTGTTTACCACGAATAGTTTTGGCAGAAGTTAAAATGTTCAAATTTACTAGTATAGTAATGCGGAGTTAGTCTTTTTGGTTCTCTGTTTTACTGAAAACACGTGTGATTTTCGAAACAGTTTAACAATTTCTTTCTAAAAAATCCACTCAATGTTGTGCTAGGCAATGAAACGAGTTTATTTCTTATTCGCGTGATCCGGTCCTTACTTCTAGAAAATACTCCACTGTTTATTACAAAAGAAACTCCGTACTCATATTCCCCATTACTAAAATTCGAAAAGGCGAATAGCTACAAATCATAAGCAGGCAAGAGGTCTTCACTTGGGCAATTCTCAGTCACATTATTGTGCCGTCTTTAGCGAACTATTTCTGCACATCAGTTTGTCATATCTTTGCTCATTGTTGCTCGTATGTTAATTAGAAAACACCCGTGTATTGACTTCTTGATTGTTTTTCGTTCTCTTTTTGAAAAAGTACCCTATTAAGCGTAGAAATCTTTTTTACGTGCGTTTCAAACCACCATTTCCATGCTCAAGAAAAACACATTGTCTAGAACCAGGTTCATCTTTGTTTATACAACACGAAGTGTGCCTTGTATAGTTATATTCACGCAAAATCTGGACTCAAGGATTTATCGGCCCAAAATGTGCAATATTATAAAGGAGGCATAGACCCAAACTACGCTTGAAACACTGTGGTGTCATTGTAGCAGACTCCCATAGTAAAGACGCACATGGCTACAATTACATCCAACAGAAAGGAGGAGGATTGTGTAACATATTTCCATGTTACACAGAGTGTAGTATTTTTTTTTTTTTTTTGGAGGGGGGATCCCATCTGATTACCGACCTGTTTCCATTTGGAGACTTCCGCGAGATATATTCCCAGCAGGCTCAAACACACATCAGATGCCTAGAAAATACGGCATCATGCGGGAAATCCAAACTCTTGGATTTTAAGGAACTAAAGAGACGAAAATCCCAGCAAGGCTGTGGTTCGTTCTACTATAATGGTTCTACTATAATGGTTGGTTATACTGAAATAGTATGCCACAGCCCCGGCCCTATAACGATCCATGTGCACTCGCCAGACCGAAGAAAAAAAAACCCCTAGATCCCCCAGTAAAAAGAAATGCGGTTATATAGATAACACAAGGGAAACACTCCACTTGTATAAAGCCACAAAACGGTATATTTCCATGGTTATCTTCCGAGATAACTAAAATGACGAGCGTTTGCGATAGCGACTGCAACAGCATGGCTTATCAGAGCCGCGGCTCGGACGGCGGCCACGCGGATAAACGGCATGTTCCAGGGCGAGCCAATGACGCCAGTAACCAGCCCCGGCAAATCTTTTACCGTTGGCTATAATGATCGGGGATAATCGATGGGGGAAAAAACAAGCGAAAGATGACCACCGCTTTTTCCTAAACACAGAAGGCCTAGCCGAGAAAAAGAAATCAATAATCAAAGAAAAGTAAAGAAAAGTTAATCCATCAAAGAAAAGAAAAAAAAATTAAAAAGAAATTAAACAAATTAAACAAAAAAAAAACGTGGCCTTAGAGTCGTCGCCTGGATCGCAGTGCCAAGTCATCGTGTGCCGGCTCCACTTCGATGTGATGAGATATTTTTCAAAATGGCCAATCACGAAGCCCACTGGCATGCAATACCTAGGCGAGGACTTCCTCCGGTGGGATTTCTGCACATTTTCTGCACACCCCACAGCGTATATGCGAGAAAACCTACCAATAGTCATGATATCCATAACGGCGATTGGAAAATAGGGGAAAGTTTAGGGAGTGGCGGGGCAGGGTGGACAAAATGGATTCTTGGCCCACTCGCGGACGCAAAGCGGACGCGTTTTTGAAAATCTACGAGCCCGTGGTTTGATAGCAACATTGGCGGTTTGGGGAATGTCTATCATTGGAGCACATGGGCCGCGCACGACCCGACTCGGTATCGAGGGGGCACCGCACATATCCAAAACATCTTCATACATCTGATTGTTGCTCCATCAGGTCCTGTCCATACCCTATGCGTCGGCATTGCCCAATACAGTATAGTATGGATGCCTAATTCGGCGATACATGACGAATCCTGTATTTCTAAGATTCGATGGCATCGGGATGTACTAAGCAATCGACGATGTTATTTTCTTGTAGTAATTTCATTAAGGTGTGAATATTTTTTCTTTACTTTTCTCGTTTCTTTTTCCATTCGGGTTCTTTTGGATTCCGGTGAAACGAGGCTGGTGCACGTTCCCTATTACTCTCCCGTCAATTTGGTAAAGAAAAGTGCCAAGATGGGGTGCCGAGCCAATCAGAGGGGTTCTCACTCAGCACATTCGCAGCGAGGATGCCACGGAAAAACCGGACACGAGCAACAAAAAACTGCCGGAAAAATGAGACTGGAAAAGACAATTCCTGGCCCATTCCGTTGCACCTCCTTCCGCCAAGGGGTTCGGTCGATTTGCCAGCAATCCCCCTCCCGTGGGTGTAACCTATTCGGGGATTTTTTCTTTTTCCCCTTGTTTTGACTCAGGAACAAATTACTGTCCGGAAAGAGAAATAACGAAGGAACGTGAGAAAAGAAACCACCAGTATGGAACATACGAGCAATCGTCGAGCAATCACCCTTTGAAATACGTAGCCTACATAGCCCAGAAATATGGCGTATGGATGAAATCCACCTCGAGGTGTATGAAATGAGAAAGGGTGGCTAGAGTATGTAACGTGGTTTAGAATAGCAAATATCCAGTAGCAAATATCCAGTAGCAAATATCCAGTAGCAAGTATCAATAGTAGTAAACGTCTACGGAATACTACCGGAATATCAACTAGCTGTTTCTGGCAATGGTAACTTGAGCTTCCTACAGTAAACCATACCCTTATCAGAAATCCATACAATATGTGTAACTTCTAGATCTGCAAACCATTTTCCCAAAAAAATTCCATCAGACGATAAGGTGACATGACGGAGATGAAACACCAGACAGAAAAAAAAAAAAAAAAAAAAAAAACCTGGCCCAGGGCCACCACGCCACACTCCATCCCACGCTACCGAAACAATCCGACATAAACACCCCTTTTCCATTTTCCTCGTCTGGCCCCGCGGTCTAGACTTTTCCCACCAGCAACTTCGTCCCCAAGGCCAGATCTCATAACCGCACGCCATTATGTGGCCCTGCACACGCCAGCGGGCCTCGCGCCATCCCACTCCTATAAAACAACAAGGCCCGCTCGCACTTTTTTTTTTTTACTACCGCCGAATTTTCTCGCTACAAGGTTGAACAATTTCTACAGTCACTCATTTAACCCATTCTTTCTTTTTTTTGTTGTTTTATTGTCGCCAATAAACCCTTAAAGAAGTTCCCTAGAATACGAACAACCTTGTGTCTTACTTTCGCTACCCAAATTCGCCCAGGTCTTATACTTTCCCTTGCCCAAAATGTTGTTTAACTCTGTTGTCAAGGCCGCCCTTTTGGCCACTGCGCTCGCCCAACCCGTTCAGCACCAACACCACCAGCACAAGCACGAGAAGAAGGACGTTGTGACCCGTACCGTGGTTGTGACGATGGACGCTGACGAGACCGCTGACGCTGCTCCAGCCCCAGCCACCAACGTTGCTGCCGCCGTTGCTCCATCGGCTGTGTCGTTCTCGTCCTACTCCCACTCTTACTCCTACTCTTACTCGTCGTCGTCTTCTCCAGCTGCTGCTCCTGCTGCTCCTGCCCCAGTGACGACCACTGTGCAAGCCCCAGCTCCTGCTGCTGCAACCACTACATCCCCAGCTCCTGCTCCAGTGGCCACCACCACCACTTCTCCAGCCGCTGCTCCAGGCACCACCACGCCTTCCACCACCACCACCCTCCAAGACCTCTACCTCTACGTCTTCTACCGCCACTGCTACGGCCACTGGTTCTTTCGCTGCTCCAGTTAAGGGTATCACGTACTCGCCTTACTCGGCTGACGGTACCTGTAAGTCTGCTAGCCAAGTCAAGTCTGAGGTGCAAGCCCTTTCCGGTTACGAGGTGATCAGACTTTACGGTGTTGACTGTAACCAAGTTCCAAACGTCTTGGCCGGTATGTCTTCTAACCAGAAGCTTTTCGCTGGTATCTACTTCGTCGATGCCATTGAGGCTGGTGTCCAACAATTGGCTGCCGCTGTCAACGCCGCCAACGGCTGGGGCCAAGTCCACACTGTTTCCATCGGTAACGAGTTGGTGAACGCTGGTGCAGCCACTGTTGACCAGATCAGCTCCTACGTTGCCACCGGTAGAGCCGCCTTGAGAGCCGCTGGTTACACTGGTCCTGTTGTTTCTGTCGACACCTTCATTGCTATCTACACCCACAAGGATTTGTGTGGCGTCTCTGACTACATTGCTGCTAACGCCCATGCCTACTTTGACGGAGGTGTTGCTGCTGAAGACGCTGGTACTTGGGTTGCTCAACAAATCCAAGGCCTTAAAAACACTTGTCCAGGTAAGGAGGTTCTCATTGTCGAGTCTGGATGGCCAACTCAAGGTTCCGAAAACGGAAAGGCGTTTGCCGGTGTCTCCCAACAAAAGGCTGCTCTTGCTGATATTGCTTCCAAGGCTAAGGACCAAGTTTTCTACTTCAACGCCTACAACGACTTGTGGAAGCAAGATGGCTACCTTAACTGTGAGAAGTACTGGGGTATCTACTCCTCGTAAGTTTTCAGTTAGACACTGAAGTTTTTTTTTTATATATATGTTTTGTTTCTATTTTCCCCTTTGGCCATTCTTTTTGGGTGCCTTGGAATTTAGCTTGAACCCTTTGAATACCACCCATGATTTTCCCCCGCGGATTTCAGATTCTTTTTTTTTCTTCTAGTTTAAGTGAACCTGGCCGCATGGCCAGCTTCCATGTATAGTTCAAGTTTGTTTATTGTGTGTTATTTCCCCTGTGGCCCGTTTAGGCAAATCCCGTTTTCGTGCCAAGACTAAATACATCTTTTTCATTGTTTATTGCTGGCTGGTTGTACTGCAGGTAGTCTAGAGGTTATGTTTACTTAAAGATTTTAGATATTAATGCGTTACCATAAGCCTACTTTCCAGCTTGTCGGTCCCCTACAAACATAAATAAATATATGGCCGGCTACAATTGTTATTAGAAAATTTCATAGAGGTCTTGTTCCATTATTAGAACAACGTCATGTTGTAAAAAGTTTTCAGGGGTTTCTATTTTTCTATTTTTCTCCCCATCGACACCTGCAACTATTGACTCCTTGGTCGCGCATTTGTTGATTTCACCACAGTTGTGCAGGTGATGCGTAGGAAATGTTTAATTTTCGACAGTTTTTGGAACATGCGCGTGTGGTAACTATTCCCGTCAAGCCCCTTCGACCCCTTTCAAATCGCGGCTTTATTGTCATTGTTTGCCATTGTTCCTATTGCTTGTCTTTGCTTGTCATTGTTTCCCATTAGGGGATAATTCCTTTGAATAGAAACCATCACGCCAGAGCGTGACTCTTGGAAGCTTCCAAATTTAGAACGTACAATAAACATCACATGCATACATGAGATCGGGTTTCCGTGTACAGTGTTAATGTATCAGCTTTCAGACGGCTAAATTGCAGCGTTAGAGCCAGGTGCTCTGATTCAAATCCCTCAAAGTACTCCTGCTTGGTTATTGCAGGGCTTCTAAGAAGTAGCGGCGGTGTTCAAAATCAATACCCTTCATGTGCTCCAATTTGTCGTATTCATCATGGAGAAAAGCCTCATCTGTTTGAGGGGTCCACATACCAGGCACATTCTCTGGGTACAAGATCTTGTTCATGGAGTTCCCCGCCTCGCCAATAAGTCTGAAGAAACGCTGGAAGTAACGAGTCATAGGTAACGCAACTCCGCTGGTGATGCGGAAAACATGGCCAATGAAAGCCTTCGTAAACCCGTACTGTTGGAGAATCTCCAGAATACTCTCGAGGTCGGCCTCGCCTAAATCAGCCAAGCGTATTTCCAAGTCGGTCATGATCTTGTCGTTTTTGGCGCCGTAGAAAGAATTTTCAAAGAGGTCGTCGATCGACACATTGTCAGGCAAGTAGGCATAATGATACGAAACCTGCGACATGGAGTGGCGCAAAGTCATGCCCATGGCTCCAACCTCAGAATCCACATTAGTACCTGAAATGCCTGGTTGCATGTGTTGGAGCATGACATCAATGTTTTCATCGCGATTTCCGCCAATTTCCTCGTCCAATGGAGCAGCTTCGCGAGACGCCATGTCCATTTCCTGGTTCATGCGCTCGAGTTCCGCCATTTGCGAAGGATCGTGTTCGGCCATATGGGAAGAATCGAGTTCCGCCATTTGAGAAGAATCATGCCCACCCAAAAGCGCCTGAACCGCGGCCGCGGCGGTGGTTGTGTCGTTCATGACGGCGTTTTTGGCCGCAGCCTTGCGCATGTTCATCTTCTCCTTGGCTTCTTTGGGGTATTTGGAGGGGTCTCTGTTTTGGCCACGGTCACGGTCTTTACGTGAGGTCATGTTCTTCATGGGCTTGGGGCCCTCCTTGGTGTTGCAGTCACGAAGGTACTCGTCACGGTACTTCTGCAAGCCGTGGGGCCGGGCAAACTTTCGGTATCTGTCTCGCCAACTGGAAGACGAATGTTGAGGATTCCGTCTGGCGTAGTCGTCGAAAAACGAAATCAGCACACTGAACTTATCCTCGTCGAGAAGTCCGTTGGGCAACTCGGGAGCGTTGTTGTTCTGGATACTGGACACGTGGCGAATCACGTCGTTACACAAATTGTAGTCGTCTTCGGCAGTAAACTTATTCTTCATGGTTTTGGCCAGCGACACCTCTACGGGGATTTTCTGGCCTTCTTCGTCAAGCACCAAGTTGTCGTATGCATCCGTCTTGAACACGTACTGGAGCTTATGCTCCAAATGCGCCCGGTACCTACTCCGCACGGAATTGCCCGTGTGTCCCTTCAACATTTCGTGCTTCGCCAAATCCTCAAAGAATTTGTGAGACGTGCGGAACCGTGGGCGCATTCTCACCTGTTCCAAAATATAGGCATCGGCCTCGGGGGTGAACTTGGTCGTGGACTTGCTGAGCTTATCCCGGGGTCTTTTGACCCCCGAGTCCATGGATGAAAGTGACGAGTTCGACACGTCGAGAGCGTGCAATGCTTCTTCTTCGTACGAGGGATTGGGCCGTTTTTTCTGGGGGCGGTGGAACGCAAACTCCTCGATTTGCACCGGCGTGTTGTGCTGGATCGTCAGGTTTACAAACTGCAACATGTACGTCTGCCTGTCGGGCCATGGGCTACTGCTCAAATGGAAGGCAGACCGATCGCTCAGATCCAAAGTTAAGTGGCCACCATGCTCACGTATGACCCGGGAGAAATGATCATAGTTGGGCTCGGTGGGGTCGATATAATACAAGTGGGGGAACAAAGGCGTGAGGTTATTCTGAGAAACCAACTCGGCGGTTGGTAAGAGTTGATGTTCTTCAGACATTGCGGAGAAACACTGGATGTTTGGGTGTTTGGGTGTCTGAGGTTGAGGTGTTGTGATGTTTAGGGTGTTGTGATGTTTGGGGTGTTTTTCACGCTGGAGATTTTTTGGCCATGTCGGCGGCTAGCAAAAGTGCGCCTGGCCACGTGCACGCCGGGACAGCCGGCGTGTGTGCAGGATGTCGTGATGAGGTGTTGCCCAGTGTGCAGGCGGGGCAATACAGTGATGGCAATAAAATGGGCCCAAAGTTGTTCAAAATGCACGTAGGGACGTAGGTTCTTGCCTACGCTACGCTACGCTACACATACGCTGGACGTCAACGTAGCTACCGCGCAGCATGGCCTAGCAAGACGAGGGCCTTTTTATATGGTGTGTCTTTAAGAAGTTAGTATCTGATAAATACGCGTTTTCCGAAGTTTACTTATGTGATATTCGTGAATTGCGTGCGTTTTACTCTCACATGCCTGAACTCACAAGGTTTAAAAGTATGAGTCGGGGACTTAATTTCTATTGATGGCTTTTTAAAATCCATACGCATCAAATTTACTCAGACATCCGCGAAGAAAGAGAATCCTCTGTTGGTAGCTTTTCAAATTGTAGAACACCTTGCAGATTAAATTCTGAGCACAGAATGCCGCCACAACGAATTAGCCGAATCCAATATCTATCGAAAGGCTTCAAATTGCCACTTTCACACCAAGCCCGTGTTGTCTTGAGTATAGATAGTTCAGCACCTTCCTTTGATAAACTATTGTCATGCTATGAAAACCACTTTTAAACATTTCGTTGCTAAAAAAGGGCGAAAGAACCCTCGGCGGGAAAAGCTGTTAAAATATTACCACACCCGGTGGTTTTGTACTTACTCCATGATCGATCGCTTTATTCATTTTCGAGTGGAAATCACCCAAGTACTGAGAGATTATTATGGAAAATTCTCGGAACATACTGCAGATCTCGAAACATTTGAGCTTACCAGTAAGGATTGAGATTACTTGGAGAAACTCCTCTCGTTGCTTTTGGCTTGGGGGAGACGAGAAAAAAAAAAGATGCCTCAAAATTACCCGATACATGATGCGACGTTCAAGAACAAAGTGCTTTATCTTACTCTTGTACTGGATTCATGGTATAAATTAACAGAAAGAAATGGACAAAGACGAATTTGAAACATACCCTAGACCACCATGCGAGAACGGGGCCCAGGACGTCATTTTTGGAAGACTTAAAAGTCTCGGTTTCCAATTTTTTCCAGCATGTTCAGGGATTTATTTGCTGTGGCTGCTATATCAGCGCCTTCAGATGCGCTTTTTTCTCGATTAGGGAAACACAGTCACAAAGAAGAAAGGTATGCTTCGTCAGATACGATAAAGATGTTGGCAAGACTCAAATCACAGGGGATCATCACGCCCGAAGGAATTCCCAACGAAGATACGGATAGTGAGCAGGCCCATCAACTGAAACCCCCCGAAACAATCGACGTTACAAAATTGCCTATACTGGTTACCGACGGAGTTTGTTGAAGAAAAATTCGAGAAAGAAGTGGAAGAAGGCAAGTATGTTTTCGAAGTGTAGATATCAACCTCTGGTTTCTGGAAACCCGCGGCTTCTGCTCTATATATTTCCTAAATATGAAGATTCCTTTTCAACCACAGTAGCAGCAATATGAAATGAATTATGATTCATCATCATTATTGAAATTACATTCCTGTTTTTCCCTATAAGAAGCGACTACGCTACGCTACGAATACGCTGCAAAATTCCTTGGCAACGCTACGCGGCGTGGCTACGTATGCGTAGCGTTGGCGTTTTGAACAACCTGCTCAACGGTAAATTTACCTCTTCAGAAAAAAAGAGATCATTCACTGTGAAACTTTCTGAATCACAAAGAGAACTGATTCCCCAGTTCAGGCGTCTCTCATGATTATATAATTGAGCAAACCACAGGTACCTCCGACCAATAGCAAATTAGAGTTTTTGACTCCAAGACTAAACCATTGGAAATCTAAAAACTCACCAGGTCACTATCAATTTAAACTTATGGCACACCACATGACTATATTTGCATCAATTGGGTTTGGTCAAACACGCACAATAACTTTACACCTTGACTATAAAATTGACATTTTTGGCTTGATTGTGAGACACGGTATATATTCCATATCGTACATGTACGCGTACGCGTGCAATGTGAACAAGAAGTTTTCGGCAAAAATTATGAAATTTTTAGCTAATTCATATGGCCAAATTTGCTTGGCTGCGATCGAAAGTCACCGAAGTATTTCAAAACACATCATTGGAGTGGGTGACAAGCACAACCGGACTCCATAGCCACACCCAAGCACTCTAGAAATTTACGCAGAATATATGAAATTGCAGAGATGAACTCGACTACATT
Organism: Metschnikowia sp. JCM 33374; assembly: GCA_005406065.1. Taxonomy (NCBI): domain Eukaryota; kingdom Fungi; phylum Ascomycota; class Pichiomycetes; order Serinales; family Metschnikowiaceae; genus Metschnikowia; species Metschnikowia sp. JCM 33374. The sequence goes on along the minus strand of BIMT01000005.1, from coordinate 56,724 downwards.
GACGCAAAAATAAACATATATCCCGAATAATTAAAACATATCCACTGCACAATGAGAGTCTACATCCCATATACCACACCATATCGTCATTAATCGCCTTTGTCAAATATGAAGTACTCCCACCAGCAGTTTTCTTCTTCTCTTCCCCATCCGCTTTTAACACTTGACACTCACTCTGGCCTCTTTATGCAAGATTTCATTATTCTTGGACTCCTGCCAGATCAACATCGCCGTGAGAGAACCCCCCTTATAACACCCAGTATCAATGCCCTTGGACCATTTCTTCAAGTTGAGGCCCCGGTGCGCATCGTGGCCAAAGTACACAACATAGTCGTCTTTCAAGGACCCATCTTTGTGTTTATCGTTCCAGATTTTCGACCAAGACACGGCCTTCTCCGTGGTGGCGTCGGCGGTTGTTTCTATGAATTCTGGCGCAAGGTACGACCTCATTTCCACGCACTCGACAGGATTCTGGCTATTGAGGTCCTCGAGCAGGTCCCAGCGTAAGCCTGCGTGGACTGCAACTCCCTTGCCTGCCTCCTTTTTGCCATTGTTTTTCTTGGAGTGGAGCGGCACCGGGCCCAACGACATCATGATCGGGCACAGGTTGATGTACTGGATGTGGCGAGGCTCCAATTTCTTGGCCAAGAGATACTCTGGGTCATCGTTGAAACCGGCAGATTTTTCCACATTCGAGCGTTTCGACGTCGAACTGCTGTCGGACGAGGATCCGTTCACGAACTCGGGTCCTGCCAAGCCATGGAAGTTGGCATAGTTGCGTAGCACGTAATACTCGTGGTTGCCCAAGATGCACTTCGCATCTAGGTCGATGAGATCGTCAAGCACCTCGATGGAGTAGGGGCCCTTGGAGATAAAGTCTCCCAACACAAGAAGCGTGTCTAGCTTTGGGTTATACTTCACTTTCTTGAGCAATTTGTGGAACTCGTGTTGTTGTCCGTGGATATCTCCCACGAGCACGAGTCTTTGGCTATGTGTTCCTTCCTTCGAGGCCTCTTCCAAGTCGAGGACGCGTTGGTCATCATTCTGCATGTCGCGTGTTGTTTCTTCTCCTAGCAAATCTTCCTCGTACGTGTCTGCTAGCTGTAACCATTGGTTTCCCAAGTCGGCCAGAACTGGGTGCAACACTGTGCCCAAGTCTTTCACCTTAGCGAACGGTTGGAGCCGATGGGCTTGTGGAATAAACAACAGTGGTAAAAGAAAGCAAAGCGAGTAAAGCACCGCGCCGCTGATCACCACTGCACCGGCAATAAGCCATTTTCTAGCTTTGCTTGAAAGATGGTGCTGTTCTTGATAAATAATCGCGTCTTCGCATTCTGCCACTGGCTGATACCCATTGTGTGGTGGTTGTATAAGCTCAGCCCCCATTTTGCAGATATTTCAACGAGGCAACTTAAATATAGACGGGGAAGGGGTATACTTTTATCCAAATTGAAACTTTGCAAGCAGAAAAATTGGGGTTTGGGAGACACGTTTGCAGCGATGGAATAGGCATTTGAGATGTATTGTGTTCCTGCAGACACCCGCAAGGTAATATTTAACGCTGGTTGCATCTCGCTTCGCGTGCAATTCCAATCATCCCTCCCATTCGGGGATTCGGCGCTATTATGAGAGAGGCCATAGAATCTAGTATGGGACGGATTGTGTGTATCGGCTATTTTTATATAATATTTTCCTAATTTATGCTATGAAAAAGTGTTGGCCCATGAATCTATGGCTTTGTGACTTTTACGATTTTCTGTAACACCAGCGTCAATAATGTCGTCTCGATGCCCTGGTGGTTACCCACGTGTTGAGACTGCATATAGACGCGGGGGGTGAAATTATCATCCTTTTTGATCACAAACCGGTGTTATATGCACCCGCTGGTGGCAGAGTAGTGTACGTAACCCCGTCAGAAGGACATCGTTGTATGGATATTTTTGCTGTCAACCTTATTAAAACTGTGCTTTAGGTGGCTTAGTTCCTTTGGTAGATTTGTAATTTTCTCGCAACAAAAAAAAAAAAAAGGTTAGGTTTGATAAAATGATAAAATGAACATTGCTAAAAAAACAATTGAAGTCGCGGCTGGGGATTTCTTTTTTTGCTTTAAAATGACCAAGAGGGAATTCCATTGGTTCGTTCCACTGACACAGCTTGTGTGTTAATTCTCTCAACCGTCAAAATTTATCAAAAACGCTTGGATTTTGGGACTCCCTCTTTAACAGTTATCAGTATTAAACAGTTCCACCATTCAAGGCCTCAATCTGTGAAGCTATCAGGCCTCAATCACACCATGTCCTCCACAACCCCTAAACTTTGATGGTCCAATCAGGAAAGGGTATGTCCGAATTGTAGGTTAAGAGCCAAGGTGTGCAAGGCCAAGAAATTGCTTGCTGTGGGGATCCGGGAAAGCGCAAGGCTAAGAAATTTCTGGCTGTGGGGATCCCAGAAAGTGCAAGCCCTGGAGGCCAAATAGGGAGTTCAAGAAAATGCAGGCCTAGAAAGTATAGAATCAATCTGCATTTGTTTCTGATTCCTAAAGTATATGCACTTATTGAAGCCTCACACGAGCTTTGCCGCATTAGAAATCAAACAATGCACTTCATCAATCTTTACTACAAAGTCATTCACCCCTATCTTGTTGACTCAACCTCCACCTGCCCCTTCGGGACGCTCGGTTTCCTTTTGCACAACCATCTTCCGCGAGAGAAGTTGCCTTAAATCAGGGTTAATCCTCATCTCTTGCTCATTGTCGGACCCCTTTGAACTAGTAGTCTCTCGGTCAATAAGGTCCACCATTCTTCTAAACCGTAAGAATAGAAGCTCGGCGCGTACCAACAAATCATGCAATTTCAATCTTCCCAGAAGATCATTCATGTACTTCAAAACTTCATCAAACCTGCGTAGATTCTGTTTCATGATTCTCTCATTATCACTGAGCACCGCCAAAGCTAAAAAGAGATGGTATTGACTTGAGTATAAGTCTGTCCAGAGAACCTCCCAAAGAGTGTTCACTTGCTCCCACTCAAACTCACGCTTGTACCACACTAATAACATCCGGAAAAAGAAAAAAAGGTCAGTGGACTCACATTTATCCAAGTGGCGGAACAAGTCTGGAAGCATAAATTGAACAAGCTCATTAAGCACAAGCATTTGTTTCTTCATTCCACTTTGGTCCCGTACAAAGTTTCTCTCCATCCTTTCCATGAACCCTGCAAATGCCCAAAAAGACAATACCTCATCTTGGAACACCACATAGATTGGTGAAAGCAAATCTGTCATGCCCTGAACATACCCCAAATTGGTATTGTACTCGTTGAAAGTCAATAAGATTTCCCGCATTCTGAAAAGATGCACGTTCCCAATATTTGCGAGATCCCACTCCAGATCCTCGTCGGGGGTTTCAGGTGAAGACTCTCTCGAATCTTGTGTTTCAGTTTCAGTACTGACAGGTGTTGATGCAGGGGATTTCTTGTTGTCTTTGAAAATATCCAAATGACGATCATTTCGATGAATATCCTTTTCGATGCGGACCTTCTGGTCTTTCCAGAAACTAGTCTCGCGCTTAGCATCATCTTCAGCCCATCTTCTCTTGAAGTCCGCGTAGCTTGATTGTAAACTTTGTTTTGTGGTTTCACGATCACGCTTAGACGAGTCCCATGCATAGACACCAAGCAAAAACGGCCAGGCTTCTTTCCTGACATTATTCTCTAACCCTCCATGAAAGATTCTACTTTTGACTTCTTCGATTGTGAGAGTTAGTCTTCCTTCGTGGTCGAAAAAGCCCTTCCACTCCACTAAGTTGATTGGTTTTCTCCGTGAGGCATTGCTTATTTCCTGTGGTGTTAAAAGCTGGCTATCGTCACCTAACTCCTTGTTGATGCGAGCGTAAACGGCATCTTCAAGCATAAATTTGCGTTGGGATTGTTCAGCTTCCTCCTTCACTTGCACGGCCCACTTTGCCAAGTAGATTCGAGCACTGTCAAAATCATTACTGATCTTTTGCACTTCAGGTTTATTGAAAATCAGCTTCACAACTGACTGGGGCACACGGTCGTCGATGATGTCAGCCACCTGGTTCTTTGTCCGCAGGCCAATTGTGGCCACAGTTTCCAAAACCTTCCATTTTGCCGTGGCAATCAATTTGTTGAAATCGGGCAATTTGTACGGTTCCGAAGCGGGCTTCTTCCCTTTGGGTTCTGAGGAGTTGTCGTGGCCAAATGGGGAAAAATTCACCAAGTCTGAGGAAGACGGATCCACCAAGTATACCGAGGGCTCGACCGTGGACCTGTCGACAGCAATGACGGCTTGGAGCACCGATAGAAAGTCCTGGCCTCCCCAATACATTGCGCCATCGTCACCAAACGGGTCGAAGGACTGGTTTTTCAATTTCTGCTTGTGGAGCGTCAGTGGACACTCGTCGTCATGGAAAAACACAACAGGAAACTTATCGCGGGACTTGCTGTGGATGATGATGGAACCGTACCACCAGCCCAAAGAAGGAGTGCGGAACTGGATCAGGTAAATGTACGATAAACTAATGCAGAAGGCACCCATGCCATCCACAGACGACGATGGTCTATTCACTTCGGGGAGGTTTTCTGGGGCTTTCCTGGAGCCCCCGAGGGGGTTCAGCTTTTTGCTAACCAGAAGCGACTGCAATTGGTCGGTGATGCCATACGTGCCATTGCTCATATCCACGGCGTTGTAGATGGCGGCTTCTTCCTTGGAAAGCATGTATTCGGGAGTGAAACTCAACAATGTGTCTTTGTTGGTGACATTTCCAGCTTTTGGACGACTGAGAGATAAGTAGCCCGCCACGTTATCTTTTTTGGATGATGTGGGGTGGAGATAGGTCTTGGATTTGACGTATAAGAGCTCGACTCTATCCAGGGATGATGGGTATGAGGAGCCACGAGAGGACATGGTGGTTCTGTGTGTTGTGGGATTGTCGGATTGTCGGATTGTGAAAGGTGAGATACTTTGGTTGGTTGTATCGCTGGTGGCGGTGGCGTTGGTTGGTTGTGGGTGGTTCCAATCTTGTTTCAACTTGTCGGACCCGGCTATAATAATATTAGCAATTACCCCAACAGATTAATGAAATCACAAAATCAAACAGTAAGAGGTGGCTCTATAGTGATTCCTTATAAATCGCCTTCCAAAACGCTTTGATCGAAACTCTATTTCTTAAAATCTCAACGATGGCAATGACAATGAGATCTGGTTGTGCGGCATCACTTGGTTAGGGGGGCGAAGTGGCTATCTATATAGTGAGGATATCCGTCATACAAACCACGGGTGACGGAAACCTGACACCAGGTGTGATTTTTTCTGGGGCCGCGCCTCGCTATGGCGAAGTATGGGGAAGGAAAGGGAGGCCCAGGGAAAACGAGCGGGAAAAACAGCGGGTAAAAACAGCGGGTAAAAAAAAGGCACAAAAAGACAGAAAAGGGACAAAAGGGAGAAAAGAAAATTCGGAAAAAGCACAACCCTGGCAGGAACACAAAAAGGACGCTTTTGTTCTCTTATAAAAGAGTGAAAATCCTCAATCTTTCTTGCTTCGTCTCCTTCTTCTGGGCTCCTGAAAGTGGTGTGTAGGAGGACTGGCAGGCGTGCAGGCTTAGGCTTGTGAGGTCTGTCATGGTGGTCACGAAAACGCTGTGTGCACCACGGTGGGTGTGACCCTGGGCGACATCCTGACGTTTGGCGTAGCTTCTGGCGGTAGCCCTGGGTCCCAATTTCACCGGCCATTTTTGAAAGTTTTTTCAAAGCACGCTTTTGCACAAACACGGATATGCACAAACACGGATATGTACAAAACACAGACGTGCACAAAAAGTTGACTTTATGAAGATCTTCTACTCTTGAGCTCGGTGTCAATGTTTGATAGCGGGCTTTTGAAACAGTTGCAATATCCTGCGAATATTATATGCACTGTTGGAACTGGATTGCAACCAGTGCAAGCAAGTCGCGCGTGCGAATGGGTCTTCTTTGAAGAACCTTCTGGCTTTAACACCGTGACATTTATGTTGCAAAATGGTGATTTTATTATTATTCTGGTGGCGAGGTGGTGTGATTATTTCATCACTCGATAATAGGAATAATTTCACCGGGATATCTTTAACGTGAAACCGTTTCCAATGGGGCAAGGAGTATTGGTTGGACCTTCCGAACATGGAAGTGCACTAATAACATTAATTCTGCTCCGAGCATCAAATAAGGACGGGCAACTGGACGCATTGCGTCTTGGAAGAAATTGTTTACTTTAATAGCGAGTCTCTGGTTTTTTCCTGCGTTCTAGGGTCGCATCCTTGAACATTGCTGAAAAAGCCGTGTGAGTATTGCACTCTCTTGGGCCGGAAGATGTAATCTATACTCAGTGGGTAATGGAAGTGTGACATCTTGAAAGGCTCCAAGGAATGTTTGGTTTTAAAATTATCCCTCATTCTAATTTTATATTTAGACTCAGTGTTTGTGAGTTGTATATTAGAAGGGGGCTATTAGGTTCATTGCCTTTAAAGTGCATTTCTCCATTTAAGAATATAGACAGGTGTATTACGCCCTTCTAATTTATTTTTTTTATCTTTTTGACATTTCGGCCACTCTTTTATGGATAACAGGTTATTCGTGGCCGTATATAATTCCGAGGTGCACATTAGTATACATTCGAGGTCCATTCAAGCTCCATTCGAGATTATATGAGGGGCACTGATCAAGAGGCCGTATTCAACATAAACAAAAGTGAAGCAAAAATTGAATATTATCTATTTTACTACACGATCCCTTGGGGTCCCCCCAAAACTTCAACCCTTCTTAAATAGATATTTATCGCCACAAACGTTGGCCACAAACGTTGGCCACATCCGTCGTTATTCCACTCCGCTGCAAATTCTCCATTTAAGCCGGGCCTAAAATATTCCCCGGCGTTCTTATGTCTCCAGAAATTTGCAAATAAGACCAAAAACACGTGTTATCATTTTCCTTTATCTTTTGTCTTTGTCTTTTTTATTCTCTTGCATTATCGCCTAAGTTTGTTGTTTGCCGTGTATCTTCTACACATTACCGGTGTGTCTAGGGCAATCACAACACAGTACACACTAATACCATGAATACCTCCTTATGAGGTTTAATCTCCGGTGAAAATTCCTGTTTTGATCATAAGATACTATAGTCTGTTGTTTAAAACAGCCAAACAATCATACATCGTGATCAGTGTGAAACTCTTTGGTGATCCTTACTCGGTGGATTACTCCCTAATCATTCTTATCATTCGGATGTTTCTCAGGAGTCAACCCCACCAAACGTGTTCCGCAATATGGAAGCACCCATCGAATGGTCTTCTGGTGCACCTGGATCATCTAGGCTTTGGCTCAGTCATTGCTCTCTGGTCGTTATCCTGACCTTCATTCTATTCCATCTTAGCAGCTTCTCTGGCTTCTTTCTTGGGATATCTGTGACTGTATTCACAACTGTCGAATATTTCAGCAAGCCTCCCCGCAGTACCTCACCCACACAATTAGTCTATCGGCGGTTTTTTCATTCACTTTCTTTGAGTCATACTCAGTACTTGCTTGATGTCTCACCCACTAGACCTGGAGACGGAAAACCACAAATTATTTGCAGTGAAAATGAAGGAGTTCCATCAGTCACTCTCAATTGCGTTCTTATGGCTTTATGCGTTTCCAGCATTCGAATATGCTCGGGGTTTTGCTTACATGGTCCTCTTCTCAATCTTAACAAATCTGGCGATCCTTGTAATAACCCTTGACATCTATTCGGACGGTGAAAAGTACCAAATAATGGAGCGGGGTTCAAGGCTTCCGCGTCAAACAACTCCGATGGAGAGTATTAATGAATGACTGGTTTAAGCCAATACTTGATTCCCAGCCCAACAACGGCGAAAGTTTTTCAGAAACAACCAATTCAACAGAACCCCTCTTTTTTGGATACCCCGGAAGATTTCCCAACACACTCCACACTAATTTCTTTGAGTCGTGTGTCCGAAGCCAGCGGTTCCCCGAATTCCCCTCGATGTTGGAGCTTTAACGTTGGGTGTTGGCTTTGCTTCTCTTCCAACTCCACTGGTCTGTATAGCCAGACCCCTTTCCCCATGTTAATTAAAGTGAGGTAATCGGGCTATGGAAACACCCCCGATTCTTTCGAGTGGAAACGGTCAAGACTTGAAATTCTTTGGCAATCAATAGGATGGCTTTCATCAAAACCGCCTCCGCAAGATATTTGTTCTTGTTGATTTTTGTATTCACTTCTTTGGGAACATTGTTTCATAAGCAAAATGCACCAGCTTTCCGTTGTTTTGGTCCACTAAGAGCAATTTCCTCATAGGTGACAATTTCTCAGAGACCTTCTCTCTCTATTTGTATATCGTTTCACATAGACTTGACATCGTTACTGAGGTATCCAAAAGCTGTAATTCACAATAACCCCGGATGAAAACTGTCCAAAGAATAATATGGATTCGGCAAATGAAAACGGACACAGAAGTGATTTGAAAACGATACCCCGGATTTTCCACTATTAAACTTCCTTCCTTCTTTGGGACATACATGATCCCCGCTCTTTTCCCCTCTACCCCTATATCACCAAACAATGGGGTCAAATTGAAATAAGCACTTATAAGGTGCGCGTCACGAGCACTTTAATTGCAAGACAATGGCGTCGCTACGCGAAATCAAAAAATAAAATTTCACAAATGGAACCCCCTTTTTTGCACCACATTTTCCTCAGTGGATATCCTAAACTTGATCCAAAATTGGTTCTGATGTTGATTCCAACAATGTTCTCCGTAAAATCAGGACCAACTAAAGTCTAGACCTTTTTTTCACTATTACCACGAACGTATGGAAAAACCCCTTACTAACTCGGATGGGGGGTCTCCCTTTTGCAACCCCCTCTAGAAAAACAGCCCATTGTTTACAATTTCATCTGCAAATAGCCCCAGGGTGTCCACGTTTACAAACACCCTAGAGATTGACTTCTCCTCAAAAACATCCCCTTTACATACCTGAAAGTTTTTTTCAGAGGCAAATGGAGAATTGGAATATTTTAAGGAGTCCGCCCTCTTCCTTCCCTTGCCGCTGGATGTGGAAACACCGATCGGATTTTGCAGACACGTGACGCGTTGGTTATACTGAGCGGCGAGGGGCCAGCGCTGTTGAGTCGTGTGCTGAGTCGTGCAAAATCTGGATTCCTACAAATGCCCTGGTTCCGGTATGAAAAGTCTGCCCGCATCGGCATGGACCCGCACCCTCGTCCGCGCCCACCGTGGCCAAGAATAAATATCCCGATTTCTTTCACCAAGTACATCTAATTACTTTTTCGTTGGTTTCTCTTTTTTTTTCTAGTCGGGAATATCACCAAAGATGGACGGTGATCATTTCTTTGCCCGGAGAATGTCCGATAATGAAGATAATGCCCAAGGCGGTGCCCAAGGTGCTCCAGGGAGAGCGCCGGCCGGGCCGCGTGGCCATGATGATGGCGACGACAACGAAAGCGACAGCACACTTTGTAGTGAATTGGAGGACCGTCGAGCTGTGGAGGAACTCCAGCATGAGCCCTTACCATTTGGCGTCCCAAATTCTTTTGTGGGCGGAGTCCCAGGGATTCTTCCTCCTGAAATGATAACCGTAAGAAACTTGTTGGGGCTTCAAGGAAGACATCCAATGGCGTACAATGATCCGGATGATTTTCTTGATGAAATGGACGATTTTTATGACGATGACTATCATGATTATGATGATGATGACTATGACGATGATGATGATGATTACGCCAACGAAGAAGTTGTCGGTTTTTTTAATCCAACTACGGTGTCTCTGTACACGGATTATGATATGCAGTTAGGTGCACTTAAACTCATACCCGCTAAAGACCATAAGCATATACTCCCTGCATTCTTCGAGTGTGAATACAAATTCGATGTGACAAATGAGCTCATCATCATTGACGCATTTGGTGGTCCAAAACATGAACCACTCGTTCCTTTCAAGCTCGAAAACGCGTCTTCTTTTGCTGAGTGGTATCACTACTTCAAAACCGGCTATTCAAGAACAAGTCCGCTCAATGAGGCCTACTGTAGGGCTGATAAATACGTGTTTCTCTCCTTCTTCGATGGCGAGCATTTGAGTGGCTTTGAAAATGGATATTTACTTTCCAAGGTTGATGAGGCTTTCTCTCAAACTTTCAAGAAATGTCTCGGCAAAAATCTTCAGAAGAAGTATGCCAACAGAAATCTTTCCCGAGAACTTGTTGAGCTCATGTTTGTTCGTGAGCTTGAAGAAAAAGCCAAGCCCGGCCTCATCAAAAAGAGACACGCAGAATTGTATGACCTGCCATCTCCGGTGACTATCTTGAATATGTTCACTTCCTTGAAGCCCACGAGTTCCCAGATGATGAGATTTACGATATGTTAGCCACGGCTTTCGTGAGAAACATCGACCTGGATGAAGATCTCCGCTACTATGATGAAATGCGGCAAAAATTCCGGACATGGCGCGGTACAGCTTTTGATCGAGTTGATAACCTTTGTCTGTTTCTCCGTGATAAGGGTTTGTTGAAATCTCCTGAAATTCCTACTTACGATGTGGAGGATATTTTAAAGAAGAAGCCGGAATATAAAAATTATGTCAAAAAGAAGGGGAAATCAAAGAAAAAGAAAAAGAAGTCGAACTCGGATGACGATGACATATGTTTGAAGTTCCATCCGGAAGCTGGTACGGTTGATGTACCTCTTCACGGTGTTGATTCGTGCCGGGAAGCGTTAAGACGTTGAGTCTGGCGTTCAGTTAGTCCGCCCTACAGCTCTTGTTTACATAACATTCTATCTAACTGCTCCGAGAAATGGCAACCAAAATTTCTGTGAATCTAGTAAATATTTATTAACCAACTAACTACGTTCAGGTGTCCTATTTTACAAGTACAATGACCCAGCACTGACAATATCCCTGTGTACTAACTCAGCAGCCTTCTCCATCTTTTGCTCCAACTCCACATTTCCAATGGTCTTTGCTGCAGCAACCATCTGCTTGATCATTTCCTCGAGTCTCTTGAACATACGAATGAGTGATCCTTCGTAGACGTCAGTCATTTTACAAATCTGGGTGAAAGTAGCTCCCTTACACCATGCATACGTCACCTCCATCAACTCTGGGCGGAACTCCTCCACGTACTCCTTCTCGGCAATCTCAAGCTTACACTCTCTGTACGTTTTAGCAAGCTGGGTGGCCATATCTTGCATGGCCTTCAAAGGCTCTTGCAATTCCGGCTTGAGACGAGGTACTTCCTTGGCTCTTTCCTGGAACACGAAACATGATAACAAAGATGCACATTGCTCGGGATCCATGTCGTTGAAGGTACCATTGAAAATGAGCTCCGTGAGCAAAAGCTCGTCTCCAGTGGAGATTTCACACGCTACTCTTCCCTTCAATTCGATGATATCGTTTTGCGTAGTAAAGCCAAGTTTTCTCAAAACACGTTTCCTGTGTTTCAAGTCATCAAGCTGAATGACAGCTTGGGCTTGTAAGATCTTCTCCTTCACTTCCTTGATGTTGTCGTCAATAGCAACTTTTTGGGAGAACTTTTCGTACAAGTCATCTATACGATCGGATTCGTGGAGCACATTGGTGGTCAATTTACTCTCCAACACATCGATCTTGCGCAACAACATCTTGAAGTCTGCATCGTCAATCTTCATGCTGTCCACAGGGTTCATGAGAGGAATTCCATCAGGCAACTTTTTGGGCAAGTCTTTCAAAGTGCGCACCAAACTACGTTTGGCAGTCGAGCTCTTGTAATCTTCGGGCATCTTCAAACGAACGCTCGAGATCTCCGAGATGGAATCAAGCGTGATGGGAATAAACTCGGCACGTGCTTTTTCTTCTCCGGTAGCAGGGCGGATTCCTTCGGGAAGAGCAGGATTGAATGGTTTGATCAAGTTCACAGGCGAGTCGACAAACATCGAGCACACAAACACCGTAACAATGTACGACTCGTGGTCGGTGAAAGTTTGTGCTGGGCCTCTCTTGGTGCTTCTTTTGGTGAAGGACGCCACCATACCCCAGCCATAATCGTGGTCTCCAACTTTGATATGAATCACTCTTCCTGACTGCAAGAAAGGAAGGATATGGCCTGGGTGTGTGATGACACGACGAACATCGTTCTGGTAGACTTGTAACTGCTTCTTCAAGTCGTAGTACTCCTTGACCAAAAACTCGTCTTCGACAGTTGTGTTGTTGTACTGTAAGGTCAACTGTTGGAGCTCTTGTTCTAAAACGGGGAACCGAAGAGGCATTTTGGAACTGGAAGAAGGAACTTTCAAGCATAAACTCGGGGGAAATTCCCTCCACGCGCATCAAGTTCAAGATCATGTTGTAACCCAAGTGGAAGGCGGAATCTAGTCTATCGGCCTGGCCCTTGACCATTCCCTTCGCAACCTGAGGCTCCATCTTTTCATCGATCATCATGATGACGATACCTCTGTCATCCAAACCTCTACGTCCGGCTCTTCCGGACATTTGGATATACTCACCACCAGAAACCCAACGGAACCCTTTTCCGTCCCACTTTCTCACCGAGGTAAACACAACGGTCTTGGCAGGCATGTTAAGACCAATGGAGAAAGTTTCCGTGGCAAAAAGCACTTTAAGCAACCCCTCCTGGAACAAAATCTCAATGATTTCCTTCAAAATGGGCAACAATCCCGAGTGATGGATACCGATTCCTCTCTTCAACAAAGGAAGAATGTTTTTGATTTGTGGAAGCTCCTTGTCTGCATCTGGTAGCAAGCTGATGGCGTTATCGAAAATCTTCAGAAGTGCGCTTCTTTCCTCGTCGTTGTTGAAGTCCAACTTGGACATTTTCAACGCCAAGGACTCGCAGTCTCTCTTGGAGAAAGAAAACACAATCACGGGGTTGTATCTCTTCATGTAGATCATCTTGACGATCTTGTAGATGTCACTCTTGCCATCTTTCACACCGCCTTTGTTCGTTTGGCCGTTCTTCTTGCCTTTACCGGAATCCGCGGATGCTGGGTCATCACCTATACTGTTTGAGATGGAAGACATGGCCTTCTGGAAGTTTTCTTCACGGAAAGTTCCCTTCTCATCCACCACCAAGTGGATACCATCGCCAGCAGCTGGAAACAAGTAATGTTGCAATGGAGTGGGTCTGAAGTCGGTGTACACCACGTGACAAGGCTGGTTGTGGGTTTTGACAATCCATTCGGCGAATTCCATGGCATTGGGGATAGTGGCCGATAAGAACACGTGATGGACCTTGTCGGGGAGCAAGATGATGGTTTCTTCCCAAACCACACCTCTGGACTTGTCTCTCATGTAATGGACCTCATCAAAAATGACCCACGCCACCTCACGCATCACCTCGGAGCCTCGATACAACATACTTCTCAAAATCTCCGTGGTCATCACAAGACACCCGGCATCGGGGTTGATGGTGACGTCTCCGGTCATGAGCCCAACATCACCAAACTCCGCCAGAAGCTCTCTGTACTTCTGGTTACTCAACGCCTTGATTGGCGAAGTGTAGATGACTCTTTGCTTGTCCCTTAGCGACTGGGCAATGGCATATTCTGCCACCACCGTTTTACCTGCGGAAGTGTGCGCAGAAACCAACACAGACTCGTCTCTGTCAATACACGAGATGGCGGTGTCTTGGAACGGGTCCAAGGTGAACGGGTATGTCCGGGCCTCTGATTTTCTTTTATGTTCGCCGATGGGCACGTAGGGATAGTCAGGAGGAATAGCCACTTGATGTCTGACCTGATGCTTCAATTTAAGACCGGAGGATTCCGCCGAGGTGGCCTCTATGGGCTGGGCCATGAGCCCGGAGGAAGCTGCTACTTCACGCAGAGCCTCGATCTCGATGGCATCACTGACCACGGGGTTCTTGGTTTTTTTTTCCGTGGTGTTGTCGGCCTTCTTGATCACGGGCTCTGTGGTTTCAGGAAGCAGTCTTTTTTTGGTGTTTTGGGAGGTTTCTGTGGCCTCAGTCTGCGGCTTGGCAGTCTGAGGAACATCAACAGGAACGTCTGTTGGAACCTCGGAAAAGACGTCGAAAAGATCGTCTCCGTCCATTTTTTTGTGGGGAAAACAAGAGGAGGGTTTTTTTTAGTGATGAGATGGTTAGAAGTAGATGAGCCTTGGGCGGTTGCACCCGTACATCCGAGTAATGGGAGAGTCGATCTGGGATTTAACTGGGCACAGTAGGATGGGTTTGGGTATTGTAGAGTTTTTATGGTGTTTGTGGTTTTTTTTCTCCTTTTGCTTTTTGCTTTTTGCCTTTTGTGTTTTGCTTTTTGCTTTTTGCTCTTTGTGTTTTGGGGTTCTGGCGGCTTTTGGAGTGGATGGCAGTCCACGCCGTCACATTATCTTAGAAATTATACAAAACCCGTTGGATCTCCCCCTTAAATACTTCAATCTGGGTGGCTTAGAAACGGGTAGAAAATTCTTAAAAACAGCATTTGTTCTACCGCTTTATCGTGATTATGTGCCCTTCAAGAATGGGTGCAAACCCTCACTTAGGCGCTCACCGAACAAGGGACGCGCCATGGTTTTGAAACCCCCAGAATAAATGAACTTTTTTGGTGAAAAAAAATAGTTTAAAACCATTTAAGCTGGTACATGTCGTCTTTTGGATGATTCTGGTGGAAATTTGGGTAGAAAAGTCGCAAGATCGATTTTTTCTGTGGAGTTTGTTTTTTCCCTTTTTGGTACTCTTGTGGAAATAGAGCAAAAAAAGGGAATCTAGCGGTCATTTCTCGGAATATAAATATTCATCAAAAAACATTATGGAACATACAAACCCACTAAGTGTGAGAGTCACACATTGAGCAAAAAAGAAACAGTTTGGGTAGATTGTAACCTGAACTTTCTTCCGTATTAGGGAAGTTGGTGGAGTTAGCGAAGTTAGCGAAGTTCAGTGAATGGCGCGGCACCCGGCCCGTGTTGCTGGGTAATAGAAGTCGCGTTTATATTAATATTAATATTCATATGGTCAAAAAAACAAAAGAACCAAAAAAAATTAAATAGCAAATAATACACAAACAGTTAAACCAGATACCCTAAAGGCCCATGTGTCGATGAGAATTCACGGACGCAGTGGTAGTTGCTGGTCACAAGGTACATATGAAATTATCAGTCACCGGAGGAGTCGCTCTTCTCAAAGGTGAGGATGACAGAAACCGACATATTTATTGGTGTGGTGAAAACAGCTGTGCCAGGAAGATCAAGCGGAGAATGAATGAAACGCAATATAGGGTCTTGTCTCCTTGATAAGACGTGATAGGTCCTTCTATCTTTAGCATTATGGGGTAGGGGCTTAACTCTGAAAAGCCCCCGAAAGTCTTTACCTAAAAGGGTCTTGCAATCCCAAAAGGGCTTATGTAGCATTGGTTCGAAAGCACCTGCCTCGGGATATAAGATTCCCTCGATGCGCTTCTGTTCTAGACTTTGAAAGAGCAGTCTCTTTTACTCATCTTTTTATATCCTTACTGCTGTTCTGCTCAATTTACACCGATTCTACCACTTTACTGATTTTTATTATTACCAGATATGATACATATTTCATACACATTTAGCAGACTGGCCTTTCTCGCCAACTTCCAACATTATAGTAAACAAACATGCCCTGATTACTCAAGTGAATTGATGCAATCATCCAAGAGAAAGTTAGTGTGAGATGCTGGCGGTTTTCAAACCAAATGAACCATTTGACAGTTACAAAGCCAGGGTGCTATTCTGAAGAGGCTGATGGACATCCTGGAACACGGCAGGTCAAAACCTTCAAGCCATTATTGTCCTGGAGAAGAACAGGGGATTTCCACAGGCTTGGAATCTGAGAAAGTCTATTGTATGACGACGTTCTGGAGGTTGATGGAATTGCTATGGCCATGAATTTGATAAGGATTGAGAGGATCACGAGCTGGTAGATTCTCGAGATTTGCACTCCCGAGCCCTTAGGACTTCTCTGATATGTAAGACTCCGCATATATATAGCGATAAGCCTGTAGAGCCCTGCCGTACCCAACAACCATACCTTCAAAATGCCGAGACTTGAATGATTATATCCCTCTAAGGGCTGTATCAGTATTTGTCCTCATTTGCTAGTCCGTACGAAAGAAGGGGCAACTCAATCATTCGAGGGGCACTTGCTCCGTAAATATCGTAATCCACAGCAGCTACTCGATTGAAATATATTCCAAAATTCTATACCACAGGTTTATGCCTTTGTTTCATGATTAGCTTATATTGCTGCGTGTTTACGAGCATCCGTTAAAGCCTCTTTATAAGGATATGGAGTAGATGATATAGCTGTTTCTTTAGAAAGTCCTTAAAAAGCACGGGTTACTCAGAAAGGCAACTATAGCAGGCCAAATAAATCGCTGTTCTGTTCACACAAGACGAAAAATTGAAGGAGAGTATTTGTTGCCGAATTTTTTTACCTCACCCAAAAATTATCAAATGTTAAAGTATAAATTCTTGACAACTCGAAGGGCCAGGGAACACGAGGTATGCAAGTCCCCATGAACCTCGAAGGTTTACAAGGTCCTTGGGGTTCCAAATGTTCTTGAACCAGCCGGGGTATCTATGATAACCAGAAAATGCCAAGATTTCTGTACTTTTGGGTATAAAAAACCGCTCTTGTTATCCATTCATGCCGTTTAAACACCGGGCTTACAGATCCCAAGCCAAGCTGTATAAACCATATGTTATCGGGCTTTTCTTCTGGCAAGAGTACACTCAAACAAGCGATTTCACCAGGCCCACATCAATAGCACCACTCATGAGAGGGTAACTGGGCTAGGAGGCTCTTTTGTCAAACGAATTAAATAGTGCATATGGAACACGACATGGGCATATTAAAGTCCCGAAGGTGGAGTTTCCCTTACACTTACACATTAGCAGAGGCTTTTAACCGGGTGTTTTAACCGGGTGTTTTATGTGAAATTGCTTGTTTTGTCACATCGGACACATTTCCACGAAAAAGAAAAATTGGACTCTTCCGAATGATTAAATAAAAAGGGCCTGCTTTTAAGTATAATGCATCTTTCGGAGACACTCCTAATGATGACCCGGACGGGGGATGCAGCACGCCGGAAAGTGATCACCACAACTTCTACTGAGTTAGAAAATTATTATGAAGGAATGGTAATAATGGAGTAGCTTCAGTATTGGGAAAGGCACGTGACTTGTCCAAGTTTGGCATTAATTTCTCTTATAGTGACGTATCCCGGGCTCTCTACTACGGTACGCTAGTACGCTAGTTTCCCAACAGCACCAGAAATAGTCTTCCATTTATTTCAAGCTTTGACGTTTTTGGGTGGTATTGTGTAGCCCTTCACATTGATGTGTCGATATACCAATAAATCAATACACCAATACACACCCTTTGGATAGAATACATTTTTTTGCTTAATACATCTGATTGAGGAACGGTATTGTTGCCGCAAACCAACCCTACCTAAAAAATATAAATCTATAGAAAAACCCTATAACCACCTCCCAATAGTGTCTAACCGCGGATCACCTCACGCCAAACGTCAGAAAAAGCAACCCTTCTTGGCAAATACCTGTTAGAAACTCAACTTGTTCCGCCCTTTTCATTTCTTTTTTCCAAAGCGGAATGAGTGTCACCGCCTCAAAGAATAATCCTTTTGACGGTCTTAACTAACCAATTGAGCTTTCTTAGATTATACTTGGCGCCAACATCTGTTGCACTGGCTCGGTAAACTTGATCTCATGCCACCAATACTTGGCTAATTCACACATGTTATACATGTGATTTTGGATTGCATTGGACTTGACGTCCTGTAAACATAGATGGCATTTCATTATGTCGTTTTCGTTTGTACTATCAAAGACGGGAACATAAGACCCAAAGTTAAATACAGGGATGGCAGTAAAGTCATTGCCTTTCAACCATTCTTCCTTGAATAATACTTCCAGAACTTATTTCTTCACTTGATTCATTTCTGGACATATACTTGTGACTCTCGTTGGCATAATTGGAGGAAGTGTCTCTTGATATCTACACAATGATTTGAAACGAATTGTTTTCCACTCTTCATGCTCTATGAAGGATAGAAGCGGCGTTTCTGTGATGAGGTTTGATAAAACCAACCCTCTACAGGCTCCCACGATCAAATAAATAAGACTTCCTATGAACACATAACTATTGAATCGTATTGAATCATAATGATCTTGATGTTTCACGTCATTGACACTCACTCTACCAGAGACTCAAGAGCTTCCTTTTGCAACGCCTTCATTATTTGCCACTTCTCTCGGTCGTACTCTCCAATCACTGCACTAGGAACACTGCTCACACGCGAGTTGTTCAGGTATTCGCCAGTATCCACATCCCAAAAACCATTCGTAGAAGGCGAGATGTGGGTTCCTCGAGAAGAAACAATATTGCTGATTTCCTGTAAGGATTTGCTGCCGCGTGGAAGTGCAGGTGTATTTACAAAATATGGTCTTTTTGCTGTGTGGTCGAACAGACCTCGGGGCTTGAAGATTTTCCTGCTCTTGCGTGGCGAACTGGACCGGCTCGAAATGCCTGATGCTACAGATATCATGGAGGTGGCAATTGAGCTGGAGTGTTTATGCTTTTTGGAGGTGGTGGCAGAGATGGTTGATGCTGCAGCAGTGGACTTGATATCCACGCTAGAATCTTTTCTCTTGAAACGTCCAATCATTTTCCTGATGGGTGAGGTATCGGGCGCGGGCTGCCCTTCAAGTTTTGTCGAGTACTGCTGAGGCGGAGTGACACACTTATAGAGAGTGTTGTTTAGCGTGGAAAACGTGTTGGTGGAGAAGGAGTTGGACGAAAAGGTATTGACGGATATTTTCCTGGTGCCAAAATCCGATTGGTCCCGGTAGGTATGCAAAGATGGAGCACTTATATTGCTAAAGCACCTGGTCTGTTTTTGAGGCACATCCGCGTAAACAATAGGAGCGGCGATGGTATTTCGCTGAAGCCACTGGTCTTTTTTGGCCTCCCAATCTTGTAAAGAGATATTTCCCAAGGTGCTTTTGGTGTCCTGATCGGGGGTGCCCCAATGTGTTGCTGCCATTGGGATGCTTTCAAGCCCGGCCAAGATATTTGTTCCTGACAGACTGGCTGCAGAGTCACGGCGTTGGGCAGAGTCACGGCGTTGGACAGAGTCACGGCGTAGGGAAGCGTCGGTTTGGGGGTCAAAACCAGGGAACAACGTTTGTTGTTTCTCCATAGGGAAAGGCATTCCGGGCTCTGGGATGAACGGGAGCTGTTGATGCCCATTCAAGTCGAACGTCAGACGACACTTGAGGAAACGGTTGTTTCTTTGCTGCTGCGTTTGTGGCCCAGCCAACTGTGGCTGGCTTTGCGAATATCCCAATCGTGAATAAACCAATTGTTGCTGCTCTGATGTCTGGGTTTGTTGCTGCTCTGATGTCTGGGTTTGTTGCTGCTCTGATGTCTGGGGTTGTTGCTGCTCTGATGTCTGGGGTTGTGACTGCGGACGCTGGTAAGACTTTTGTGGCGAGATCTCGTGGGGAGCATTATTGAACCCACGGTTTTCTTGGCGGTCGGGGGTTTCTCCCATTGGAAATTCATCATTTTGAAACGACGGCGTTTCGGGAAGCTGCTCGGACTTCTCCGAGATGGCCATATCGGAAGGACTTCTGTTGGGGGTTTGGCACGTATCATCAAGCGTAATCAGGTCAAGCGTTTGCTCCCTCACATGGGCCAGAGAAAGCGAAAACGACTGCAGGTCCCTTCGAGAGACCGAAGTCACTGGGTTTGTATTATTGGCAGCGTCAACAGGCTGTTTTGATGGAGAAAACAGGCTTATAGTGTTGGAGCGCGTGGGGCGGGTTTTGGGGATATTTACCGGGCTGAAAGCAGACGTCAACGCGCTTTTTGTGGGGGGAGGTTGTTTCTGAAGGTCGAAATTGTCCATGCCAAGCCGGAGGGGCTTTGAGTTCATCCAGTTCTCTGAGTTGTTGTCATACATGGGCGAGTTATACATGGAGGCCTGGATGAGCCAATTGAGAGACACATCGTCCTCGCGGGACATGATGGGGACGACCAACGTGCCTTCTGAATCCTTGTTCTGGAGGGTTTTCTCGGTGAACAGGTGGCGGTCGATCTCAAGGCGAACTATGGGCGGCTGAATGGAAGCTCGGTGGGACTTGTTTAGGGAAAGCTCGTCGGCGTCTGAATGCCAGCCAGTGGCTTCAGATTCAGGGTGGTTGGGGTCATGTGTTTGGTCAGATTGTCGATGCGACACCAGATCAAATGAAAGGCACGCGCCCAACATAAGCATGGATGCAAGGACCAAGGATAAAATCACGGGTCCATAGTGAAAAGGCAAAGCTGCCACGTTGGTGGAGGCGGAGGTGAGGAACACCACGAGCACCACCGAAGATGCGAAGAAAAATGCATAGGATAAGGCCAGAAGCCCGAGAAAAAGCCGTGAGCCGCCGAAGAAAAGGCCAAGGGTCAGGATGAGCCCAAGAGCAAAGCTGCCTGCCATGAAGATTGCGAGCCGGTCGCTATGGAGTTGTTTGTATGCTAGTGTGGTCAAGATTCCCTCGGTGTAACATAGGCCTGCAAGAAGCACACCCATGGGGGCTCGAAGCCAGGTCATTGGGTCGGAATATAGACGGAGGAGCTGGGGCTGTTTGATGGAACTGTTGGTTGGGTAACAATGCAGAAGGGTGATGAAAATTTGTTCTGTTGAAAAAGTGGCCGTGATTGAAGATGCGAACCATCAATGCCATGTATTGATAGAGGGAGAAAAAAAAAAACACAGCACTGGCAAAAAGAAACGAAAACCCGGCTGCCTCAAGCTATATGTGTATGTATGGTTTGTGGAGTTTGCTATACGGCTGAATAACCTTAAAGGTTGATAGGCAGATGCACTTCCAACGTAAACAACAGAAGAAATAGAAGGCCTTGGCGTGGAGCGAGGATGTTTAGACCTGGGCCTAAACAGGAAATTTGGGTGCAAAAAAAATGCCGCGCCGCATTGGGCCCGCGCCCGCCGCATTGGGCCCACCTTGACGAGAAAGGCCCGGTGCATCTTTCCTAAACAAAACAATGCCAGGGCCCTTAAAGCATTTACGACCATTGTCGCTGGCTGAATGGGGAAATTTCTTGATGACTTTTTCCAGGAATGGCAACAATAATAGGAAGGGGTAGCAAGGGGGAGGCAGCGAAATAGGAAAACATGTCCCTTCAGCCTGGTGCAATTGGAGGTGCCTTGTGATGTGTACAGGCGCTAGGGGAAATACGCTAGACGGGCAAAAACCAAAGGTCAAAAGGCCCAAAGGGGGTATTTGTTTGGGGACAGCCAAAGAAGTTTCTGTGAGCATTGGGAGATTATTTCTTTTACTATTTTTTAATAAGCAACTTCCAATTGTTTATTCTCTCGGTCAGGCATCTATTGCCCGGTATCTTTACATAGAAGAGCTGTCTAGCAACACTGGAAAACACGGATATGTGTATAGAAATACCAGTCAAAGGTAGATATAAGAAAATTACACTCCTCAAAAGCCTAGATAGTACCTTAGAGCACCTTGAGGTGGTTTTATCTCCACTTTTGGTACCCCTCAACTAGGCTTTATACCCAGGAAACGTACATGGGAACATATCTCATTTTTAAGATGAAGGAGTACGAAGGGCGTGTTTTTACAAGATTGTTTTGGATATTTCCAAACTAGAACATTAAATGCATATAATTTCACATCTTAACCTTATTACATAGAGGGTGCATTTCTATTCTCATAACGCACATCCACGTCCGGACCTTCATCACATTAAAAGCCCACTTCAGAATGATCGGATTACATAAAAGGGGCAGATGGTTCGAGGAATTGCAACAAGACAACCCTTTCGATAAGAAGACACAAAATTCTTAACTTTTTCTGAAGAAAAATTCGTATTACAGGACTCCACTACAGTGAGCCCCCGCGAGATGCACCGCGCTGACTTCCACCAAAGGATGAGAAAATTTCGCTACTCACACCTCATTCCAGTACTTTATTCTGAGTGAAGTGCCTGTGTTATAACCGAAATATATTACTAATTCCGTATAAAATCAGATAAATTATGGGATAAAAGTCATCTTATAAAACTAAATTCTGCCGTCCAATATTTTAAGTGAGTGAACATGTTCGCAGTAATGGAGACCTACTTCGTTTAGGTGCATCCTCGTTAAGATGCATCCCCGTTAAAGTGCACCCCCGTTAAAGTGCACCCCCGTTAAGACCCACCCCCGTTAAGATGCACCAAACGAATGCAAATAATGAGTGCATCAGGCGGGGTCACTGTATTTAGTGCCCTGAAATCGATATATTCTATAGAGGAAAACTTACAAAACGTCTTATTTGTTGAAAGCATCCGACTCCTTACTCTAATCGCTGTATGTTGCGTCAACCTTTTCCTTGCCACATCCCATAGCCTTCTTCAACCGCCTATACAGCAGAGGCTGTAGGACTCTTCCTCCACGCTTCTCGGCGTCTAGAGCATTACTCTCGGCGGATATATAAAGATCAATTGACACATGCTGGAGTAGCATTAGTGTCCTGGGTGAGATATGCATGTCCCAATGGATGCACATTCGTCCCCTAGATCTTGAAAAACCAGGGACTGAAAATTGCTGAACAGTACCAAAAAAGCTTACACGAAAACTCCTTATAACTTCCCGCAATCGCTACACTCCATATACATCTCAGGCAAGAGCTACCGTTACGTTTCTCACGCGTTTAGAACTAGTTATAGAAGCTTATTATATTCTGAGTAAAACCACTAGTCTGTCAAATGAATACCCCTCGACACCTAAACAACATTGACAATCACCTTTCCCGAGGCTTTATTGGACTGGAGTCTATCCACAGCCGCTTGAATCTCCGACATTGGATACTGGCTATCAATAAACACCTTAACCTTTCCTTCCTGCAAATTTGCTACGCACTTGTCAGGCCAGGAACCGCCCGGATGAACAAGTGACTGGGCGTAGAAGTATGGGAGAAAGCCAAAAAACGACTTGGCTGCTCTCAATCCCACCCTTATGTTACCAAGAAGCAAACTTCCCATTGAGCCCGTCTGGAAATTGGCCTTGTTGTCTCCTACAATGGTGACATAAGATCCGGCATCCTCGCGGGACTTAAGGATGGATTTTATCTGTGGAAACAAGTCCGAGTTACCACAGCAATCAAGGATAACATCAAACTCGCCAGATTCTTTCACCGACTCGAGAACCGGGGTCAAAATCGACTTGTGTTTGGTGTAGTCAATGACCGAAGTGGCCCCCAACTCGCGTATGGTTTCTTCTGTTCTTTGCGAGCATGTCACAACAACCGTCTTTGACCCATACACCTTCAGAGCAAGCTGGACACAGAATCTTCCGACAGCAGTCCCTGCACCCAAGATCAAAACCTTTTCAAAAGAGTTGCCCTTGTGGACGTCATCAAACATGGTCTGTGCAGTGCCAAACACGAGTGGGAACGCAGCACCTTCTTGGTACGATAAATTGCGGGGGATTTTGCGGGCATTAATACCGTCGTTCTGTTTCACGTTGATCAAGAGGTACTCCGACACGGTTCCCACGCCAAGAAAGTTCTGCACCAATCCGGAAATCCGGTCACTCACAACAAGCCCGGTAGAGGCTGCGGCGTCATTGCCGATGGCCACAACCTCACCCGAATAGTCCATGCCAAAGCCCTTATCGCCGTTAAAAAGCCAAGAGGGGAAACTGTTCTTGATGATAACATCAATTGGGTTGAGTGCGGCCGCGTGTACCTTCACCAAGACATGATCTGGCGACGGAAGAAGGTACTTGCCGTTGGACACCTCTACAGGAAGCGAGTCCTCCACCACGGCAAAGCCCAGGGTGCTGTTTTTGTACTTGACAGCGTTGAATTTAAGCAGCATTTTGAGAAGATATAGAGTTTGAGAGAATTTGAGTGTTTACAAAAAATTACATGATTATACACGAGCATATCGATAAGGGTATTTATATGATGAATGGGGGCGAAAACCTCCATGAACGGCGGAATGCAGTGTTGAGGGACTGCACACAATGCATATTGAGTTGGCTCAAGTAGCGACTTTTTTTTTTTGTTTGTATCGATTAAATGAGCGGGGTTCATGTATTTCTGAATTTTCTGAGATTTAAATCGACAAAAGAGCCCAAAAGGTGGGTTTTGGAGAGTCATTAGATGCAAAAAAATGTGTTTATTTCAATTTTGCAACCTAAGAAGCGTGCAATTGGACGTGCTTAGTCAGCGCAATGTCGCACTCCGGCGTTCGGAAGTCACGTTGCTTCCGAACCCCGAAGGGCTTTATGTCAACGAATATTGGCAACTTGAGGAATTTCGGGGGTACATGGTTCGGGATTATATCATATGGCTTCACCCCATGAGAAGATATGAATGAAGACTGGTTACTCATACTCTTGCATTTTCCCTGGCAATTTCCCTAGTGAGCATGGATTAAAGCGTTGAAGTAGGATAGTGTGCCAGCGCCGCACCCACGGAGGCTGAGCGTTCGCGCTAATGGGGGTTGCGACGCAATTACGAAGTACAAGACGTACGGCAGTACGAACAGCTCGAATCACCACGGAAAAATATCAGTTTACGATACTATCTGAATGTCGTCCAGGCGATTTCCATCCCCCACATGGAATATGCAGTACTACACATCTTCGTGTACATTTTTTTTTGTAAAATAAACAATTCGTATAACGGCCACTATTTAGTGCCCTAAAAACGTACATAATCTATAGAGAAACATGTGCAAAACGTCTGATTGGTGTATTGAGTATTGAAGAATCCGACTCGACCTTCCGCCCTACTCTAACGGCTGTGTATTTTGCGTCCATATTTTCCTTGCTACGTCCCATAGCCTTCTTCAACGGCGTATTCAGCAGAGGCTGTAGGACTATTCGTCTGCGCCTCTCGGCGGATATATAAATATAGATCAAAACACTCCTCGCTAAGACCCACGATTTAATCTACCAAAGGATGCCGCGTCGAGCACGAATTAATTTCCATTGGACATACGCCGGAGTAGCATTAGTGTCCTGGGTAAGAGGTACATGTACCAATGGAGGCACAGTGGTCCTCTGGATCTTGAAAAACCAGGGACTGAAAATTGCTTAACCGTACCAAAAAATGCTTCCAGGAAAATATCCTTATAACCTCCCTCAATTGATACACTCTATATAAATCTCGGAAAAGACCTACTGCTAACGCGTTTCTAAGTAGTTATATTATTAAACAATTATTAAATTCGAGGTAAGCCACCATTCTGGGACATTTATACCTTGGACACCTAAACAACATTGACAATCACCTTTCCCGAAGCTTTATTGGACTGGAGTCTATCCACGGCCTTTTGAATATCCGACATGGGATACTGGCTATCAATAGACACCTTCACTTTCCCTTCCTGCAAATTTGCAACACACTTGTCAGGCCATGTTCCACTCCCGTCAAGAAACACTTCCCTATAGAAGTAAGGGAGAAAGCCGAGTGATGCCTTTGCAGCTCTTAGCCCCACCTTTATGTTACCAAGAAGCAAACTGCCCATGGAACCTGTCTGGAAATTGGCCTTTTTGTCTCCTACAATGGTGACATAAGACCCAGAATCCTTGCGGGCCTTAAGGATGGATTTTATCTGTGGAAACAAGTCCGAGTTACCACAGCAATCAAGTATAACATCAAACTCGCCAGATTCCTTTACAGAGTCAAGCACCGGAGTCAAAATCGACTTGTGCTTGGTGTAGTCAATGACCGAAGTGGCCCCCAACTCGCGTATGGTTTCTTCTGTTCTTTGCGAGCATGTCACAACAACCGTCTTTGACCCATACACCTTCAGAGCAAGCTGGACACAGAATCTTCCGACAGCAGTCCCTGCACCCAAGATCAAAACCTTTTCAAAAGAGTTGCCCTTTTGAACACCATCAAACATGGTCTGTGCAGTGCCAAACACGAGTGGAAACGCAGCACCTTCTTGGTATGACAAATGGCCGGGGATTTTGCGGGCATTTAAACCGTCGTTTTTCTTCACATTGATCAAGATATATTCCGCGATGGTTCCCTCGCCAAGAAAGTTCTGCACCACCCCAGAAATCCGGTCACTGACAACAAACCCGGTAGAGGCTGCCGCTTGAGAGCCAATTGCTGCAACCTCACCCGAATAGTCCATACCAATACCCTTATATCCTCTAGAAATCCAAGAAGGGAAACTATTTTTGAGAATAACATCAATTGGGTTGAGTGCGGCCGCGTGTACCTTCACCAAGACATGATCTGGTGAGGGAAGAAGGTACTTACCCTTGGACACCTCTACAGGAAGCGAGGCCTCCACGACGACAAAGCCCAGCGTGTTGTTTTTGTACTTGACAGCGTTGAATTTGAGCAGCATTTTGAGAATATGTACAGTTTGAGTGAATCTGAGGGCTTTCAAAAAATTACATGACTAAAATATTTCTAAGCGTATTTATATGGTGATTTGTCACGTAATTCAATGGCGAAAACGTACATGAACGGCCGAATGCACTGTCGCAGGAGTGCACATAAACATCGTGGGCTGGTTCAAGAAGCGACTTGGTTTGTCTTGATCAAGTGAGCAGGGGCCTTGAATTTTCGCCATTTTTTGAGATTGAAATCGACACAAGAGCCCAAAAGTTGGATTTGTGATAGACATTGGAAGCAAAAAAAGTGTTTATTCCACTTTTGCACCCCAAGATGGGTGCAATTGGACGTGCTTAGTCAGCGCAATGTCGCACTCCGGCGTTCGGAAGCAACGTGACTTCCGAACCCCGAGGCCTTTACGCCATCGAATGTTGGTAACTTGAGGGATTTTTGGGGGTGGGGGATCGGGATTTTATCAGATGAAATGGCGCTTCAACCAAGGAGAAGATTTCAATATAGACTGGTAACTTATACCTTTGAAATTTCCCAGCGACCATGGATTAAAGCTTTGAAGAAGGACAATCAACCAGCGTCGCATCCACGGAGCTTCCGCAGTAGTCTGAGTTACGACGCAATTACGAAGTACAAAACGTACGGCAATACGAACAGCTCGAATCATCACGGAAAAAATATCGGTTTACGAGAAAATCAGAATGTCGTCCAGGCAATTTCCATCCCCAATCCGGCATATATAGCACCATATTCGTGTACATGTTGTTTTCAGAAAATTAAGTATGAATTTCTTCGTAGTATCAATTGGTGGGTGAAGTCAACTTTTGATTTTCAATAGAGCCGATTACTGGATCGCCTTCGACGGTCTAAAAATCAATAATTTTTCCCATATCCAATTCTTCACCAACAAAAACCCAATGGGGGTGGAAGAACACCAGTAAGAACGTACGATAATATCAGGGCTCTCTCTATGAAAAAATTACTATAACGGGGTTAATCGAACATTCTATATTCAAATTTTCTATGAAAAATCAAGGGCTCTAGAAAACATAGTCTCCAGCAATCCATCTGTTGACCATGTCCAACGAGTTTTCAGGTTGGTCAAATGGAACCATGTGCCCAGCACCAAACACACGCAAGAAAGTAAAGTGCTTGTAGTTCTTGACCTCACCAGCAGCCTTGTTGTTGACTACCCAGTCTCTGATTGGTTGAGCCTCGAATTTCTCGTGCTCGGACCATGGCAATCTGTCAACCCACGCCTGGTTACCCAACCAGTTGCAGATAAAGTCCTTGTCTCCTGCATAAATGAGCACAGGCAATTCCGACTCCAACATCTCCACAACGCTCTTGTGGTAAGGTCTCATCCAGTCTCCCGCAAACAAAAAGTTTCTGTTCACATCGAAGTTACAGCCCTGGTATGCCTCAACCTCAACACCCAACTTCTTGCGCACTTCAGGCAAGTTCAAGTAGTCGTCAATGTATTGCAATTCTTCGTAACACAAGCTACCACCCTTACACTCGGTTCTGATGTCGTAGACATTTCTTCCGGTTTGTTGGTATGGTCCCATTTGAGCATTGTTACAGTAGATACTGGCAGGAACACAGGCCCACACCGATCCAGAGTTGTAACAACTCTCAATCAAAGAAGTACATCTAGGAATAGAAGCAGCCATGTTGTCACACTCCTCAGGGGACAAAACTGAAGGCTCTCCACCTTCACCACATGCCATTGGTTGGTAGTATTCGTATTGCGTCAATGGGTCGGTCAAACCGTTTCCAATCAACACAGACTTGAAGTTGAAGGAGCGCTCTGGGTGGCTCAAGATCTCCGAGGAGAACACTGGGATGTAGTGACCTCCGTAGGATTCACCAGCAATGTGGAAGTCGAGCTTCTGGTATTCAGGGAATTGCTTAAAGAACAATTCCAAGAAAGCGTACACGTCCTTACCGGCTGCTACGGTGTTGGTGACGGATTGCGAAGAGTAGGAGAAACCAACGTTAACGGGTTGGTCCAAAAAGATGACGGAGGCGTTGTTGTTCCACGAGTAAGGGTTGAACTCTGGCTTCAAGTTGGCATTGATAGAGGAAGGACCCAACTCAAAGAACAAACCCGTCAACGACGAGCAGCCTGGTCCACCATTCAACCACAAAATAATTGGGTCGTTCTTGGGATCGTTTCTGGACTCAAAGAACCAGTAGAAAAAGTGCTTGTCTTCCTCCTCAACGTCCAAGTAACCGGTGTACTGCTTGACGGAGTCAATGCCCAAGTCTTCCGGCGTGGACTTGACCCGCAACTGGTGGCCTGGGAACTTGGTGTCGGAAACATGGAAGTCGAAGTTTCCCAGGCCCGTGGTGCCCTTCTTGGCGGGGGTCTTGAAGCTCAATTGCGACACTTGCTTGGGGAACTTCAAGAACATCTCTTGCCACAACAGGATGGACTCCTGGGGGATTGCTCCGAAAGGCTCACTGAAATATTGCGAAAGTTTAGCAATGATGTCTCCCTTCTTCAGTTCCAAAGACTCCACGATTTGCGAGTATTGCGACGTGACTTGGTCCCAGTTGTTGGCAAGCACTTGTTGGGTGTTTCCAAATCTGCTACCAGAAACAAAGTCGGGGAGAATGGCGGCGTTTGTACCTGCAACGGCACATGCCAAAGTGGCCAAAGAGGCGACCTTCATGATGGCAAAGAGAGGAAAAAGGGAAAGTGGTAAAAAAGTACTTGTCTTAAGCGCCGAGCAAGTCCAAAAGTTTCTTTTTTGCGGAGAGATTTGCCAAGCTAATACTGATTAGATAGCAAATTCCGGTCCAAAGAGAAGAATTTGGGGTTGTTCAACGGAAAAGGTCTTGTATGGAAGTACAAAAGAAGGAACAAAAGAACAAAAATGGGTAAAAGAAAAGTGGCAGGGAGATAAGATTTAAGTGGTTGCGAACTTGCGGGGGTGGGGGGCGCGGAAAAACCAAAGGCAATATGCGAGGCATTCCCCCATTTGGGAGGCACCGGCAGGCATTGGGAGGCATTGGGAGACATTTTTGAGGAAGTGGGAAGGATTTCCGAGGGGTTTCCGAGGAATTGGCGAGCCATTTGGGTGGATGGCCGGGGCAGGCGGCATGCGAGCACTGTATACTACACCACAGCTACGCCGAAAAAAGGCAAATTTCCGCACAAAACAGCAACTTTCCGGGGGAGGGCCGCATGGGGTGCGGACCAGTTTGGGTCAGTGTTTCTCAGTGTTCCGGAGGCAAAACGGGTCCGTGCGAAAGCAAGCAATTATTGGCAGTGTTTTCATGGGGTCATGGGGGTTGTGGTTTCATTTTAATTAATTCTCCGTTTAAAATGCTGCCGTTTCAATACACGATAAAAGGGCTTTCTTTCGATAAGGTCAATGATGTGATTTGTGCCTTTTTCCGTCCCGCTATGTGGCTTTAGCTCATACTTAAAGCACCCTGGTGGCACTATGCGCAGTTGGCGTGCGCAGTGACGTGATGCTAGTTGGGTGGCGCTGGGGCCGTACAAGAATGTATTTAGTCCGTGTGGAATGGGGATAAAGATAGTTAAGGTGTGTGCCACTAGGATTTGAAGGGGTGTATTGGTATTTTTTTTGATAGAGGTTTTTTTTTTTTTTTTTTAAACCATTAATGCCTCAGTGATGCGACACCCACCCTTTTCAACACCAGCCAAATATCACTATAAAGAGGAGTCTTCAAGAAACCAGACAGATGTAGTTCCCACGAATTGGTTCACACCGTTACAGAAGCTCCGTAGTTTTATCTTTGCTTGCATTAGTTTTTTTTAGCTTTTTTAGGGACTTAAAGATAAACCAATTCGTATATAAATTTGAAAATACCAATACTTATGCCTAGTGTCCCGCAAAGTTTTTTTTTGAGGACCACTTGTCCATTTTTAGAGCTTGAAATTTTTTTTTGAAGAAACTTGTACAGAGAAAACCCGCAAAACGTCAGATTAGTACTGAATAATGAATCCAGCTCTCCTGGTTGCCTCGGCTCGTTCTTTGCCTTTGTTATTTTTTTTTTTTATGTTTTTTTTTTTTTTAAAGAAACAATTCTTCAACTGCCTATGCAGTAAATGCTGTGGAATAATAGACTGTCTTATTTCCAGAAACGTCATCGGTCACGAATAGGTTCCACCAGAACTTCGAGGAACAAACCATTAGAATTTTATTTGTTGGATTCATTAAAAATATGACACGTCCTTTTATAGTTTGCCATGAATTTTTTATATGAAAAGTCTGTAAATTTCAAACGACTTTTCCAAGAGCCGCTTAGTTTTCTTTTTTTTTTAAAGAAACAAACCTAAAACTATATAAATTTGTAGAAAATACCTATAACCAGCTCCCAAATATGTGCCTAGTGTCTAACCGCGGATTACCGGTTTGTAATTTTTTTCGAGCAGCCACTTGCCCATTTTTAGAGCTTTTGAAATTTTCAGCAACCCGAGACTATCTGCCGGAAGAACTGTATATAATCACACCAGTAAATTGGTCTAATATGGTAAACCAGCACATTTTAAGGAACATCAGATCAGCCTGTGTGGCGTAATGGTTAGCGCATTTGACTTCTAATCAAAAGATTCCGGGTTCGAGTCCCGGCATGGGTTCTGAAAGCGGCTTTAGCTCAGTTGGGAGAGCGTCAGACTGAAGATCTGAAGGTCCTGTGTTCGATCCACAGAAATCGCATTCTTTTTTGCTTTTCAGCATCTTTTTAGCTTGTAACGCAAGAATATATATTTATTATCGAATTTGGGACACAAATAGGGACACGAATAGGACTTGAGTGCCAAATAGTGGTTGAATTTTGAAGTTATCCCGAATGCGACATTTTCCTCGTAAATCGTGGACTTGCAACCGTAATTGGATCAAACTTAAAAAAAAAACGCTTCACATTTACCCGCCAATTTATCGTGTTTACGGAGTGATTTGGGTGATACTTGTTTTTTTTTTTAAAGAAACAATTCGTATTACAGGACGCCACTTCAAAAAAGTCGTTTTCTTTTTCCGTTGAGGCGCCTTTGAACGATATGTACGATATACATATATCCCACCCGCTCTTTGTAGGCGTATTCAAGAACAGGATATATACAAAAGAGGACAACATTGAATAATTCACATTTCTTTTAGGTTAATTGTAGGCACCAAAAGGCTTGGGCTTATTCAAAATTGTTTATTTTTGATTTTGGGATCCTAGTTACACATTAACAAACGTTTACGTGGTACGCAGCTTAGTCTAAAATGGATTAAATACTCACTGTAATACACGCACCTTGATTCGTCACATGGTCAAGATCATATCATAGTCGAAGACGAAAAATAATAAATATACTCCACCAACGTTATTGTCAGAAATGGATTAAAACAAGAAATTCCAAGTCCGCCGAACAATTTTGGGACACGCACGACCTTCGTAAACATATCGTATGTGGTGGCGTTTCCTACGATTTCGTACATTACGTAAATGACTCGACGGTATAGAGGAACACGCCATCGTAATTACGAAAAAACATTGCCTGAAAAACAACAAAAACTTGTTCTGCCATCGGAAGAACCTCACTGGCCTATTCCATTTTTTTAAGAAACACGGCTGATTGGTATTCCTCTTGGGTCGTGCGCCGCCCAATTCACATGGACCAGCCCCACTCAAAATACTAGTCCATAGCGTGTCCATGGATGACTTGCGTGCAAACTCTATTCATATAGGCCTGATAGCACCCACTACCGCCCCTTTACTCTAGCAATGTTATCTACACCTCACTGAGAAATTCATTGTGTGTTGATACGGTTCTAGATATGGTGTTTCTAGCGCGTCTTTTTAAAGGTCGCCAAGATAAAGAAGGCGCCAGCAGTGCTTTGGGCGAGGGGATTTCCGGGAAAGTCCAGCTCTATAAGAACGGGTCGAAATGCTACGTGATCAAAACGTACCACAGTAAAGAACAGTACGAGTCTAGAGCAGAATATAAGGCCCGTGTATTGCATGAATATCACCTACTTGCTTCTCTTGAACACGTCAACATCATCAAGGCGTTCAGCTCCGAAGTGTCTGTGGATGGGCTCACGGTCAAGATGTGTATGGAGGTCGGCTCGGTGGACCTTAAAACCTTGCTTCAACGAAACCGTGGCCTAAGCCTGGGTGCACTTTTTGGCTTATGGAAACAGGTGTGTTTGGGCGTACAATACTTGCATGGACGAGGCATCTGCCACCGGGACTTGAAACTAGACAACTTGGTGATGGACCAGGGCTTTTCCACGGTCAAAATCATTGATTTCGTCACGGCGACCGAGTGCCTGGGGCCTGTGGTTGGAGTAGTTGGGTCTGCTCGGTATATGGCGCCGGAAATGGCGTCGAAGATATCTTATGAGGGGCCCAAGGTCGATATTTGGTCTTTGGGGGTCATTCTCTATTACTTCATCACGCGGAAATTCCTTTGGCGACAGGCTGTGCACCTGGATGCAATGTTTGGGGAGTACATCAAGAGAGAAGGGGATGTTTCTGGTGAAATCGGTGAAATCGGTGGCGTAAACGGCCAAATTACACCAGAGCAGGCTTTCTTGGACTTCTGCCCCGGCTTGCCCAGTTCTTGGTGTGCATGTTGGAGCCCGAACCTGTTCTTCGGTATGATATTGGGCAGATTTACCGAGATCGATATTTTGGGTCGATGAAACTGGATGGTTTGTTTTTGCATGCGCATCAACGTGATCTGAAGTTAGAGTCCGGGACGTTGTCTAAAAATATACTTGTACGTGGAGGGACTTTGTAGAGGCGGACCAGCTCTACCCCTGGCTGTCAAACCAGAATATATATTTTTTAGTAAATAACCTAGTCAATATATCCACTTCGATCAACACTGATTTGGATAATGAGTAATTACTCAGTGAGTGAAGTGAGAGTAATTGCTCCGGGCAGGAATTTTGCCAGTGAACAGTTGAGAAAAGGTGGGTAATTTGGTTTGAATTTCTTTGTAGAATCCACTCTTTCTGCTTTTGGTCAGATATTTATCATTTCTTTTTTCTTGAATTGACGGGGACTCTGGCAATTGAGATCCGAATAAACCGGAGATACTCTCAATCATCACACTCTCTAGTAAAGTTCTATTCTGAACCTCTTTCAAAAAAAAAACACAAAAAAACAATTCAAACACAAAATACTTCAAGCAACTATCATAAACCATCTCCTCTTTATCCTCGCGTGAGATCAAAAGGAGTCAATCTCGCTCACTTCAGCAACTTGGAATTCACTGGCGTCAGCAGCCGTTACGCTACCTTGAACATTCCACCGTTCACCGAATAGCCAAAATTCTGATCGTACTTGGATAGAGTCTGTTTAGCCTGTGCGATGTTCTTCACCCGAGCAAATAAGACTCAGAAAGAAGGCGCGGACATTGCCATCATAGATAAGAAATCGTTTGCCATCCGACAAATGGTGGGAGATTTCCTGGGTTTATAAGAGCCAGACAGAAAGAGAGGACACGGAAATTGAGCTATGTATTGCAGAATTTCGGTCTAGTTGTCGTCGCCTTTAATAATAAGGGAGAACTACTGTTAAAACCTGTCCCGTAAAGCCCGTGGATACGCAAAACGCATCTAATACGGGTTGTCATAAATTGCAACATGTGGTCCTTTGTCTGACTATACTCACGTCCCAGTCGTGCTCAGGCCTAAACTCAGACTGTCGGTCCCATTTGAACACGCTAGTCTTTACATATATCGAATGAAAATATTAGGCTACAATTTTTAGTAAATATTCCCGAGCCGGAATCGACATCTAGTCAATGGAAATATATTAAAATATAGCTCAAAATACTTGTTGCTAGATTTCGCACTTTACTAATTTTGACCTTCGCTGATCCAAATCACCTGGGGTGCGTGAGACATCTCGACAATAGGCCTGGCGTTATCAAGATTCTTCAAAATGATACATCGAATCTATATATCGGCATCTATGTAAACCGCCTTTTATTCAATCAGTAGAATTCATTACACAGTGGCAGATCCCAACGTACTATAAGCGTAAACCTTCTCCGCACCTAAAGTAACTGAGAAAAAGGTTAACCAAGAGTCACAATGGCAATTACACGCCAAAGCCTAAATTGGATCCGAGTCAGATTCGAGTCCGAGTCCAATTCCGAGTCAGAGCCAAAACCAAGGCCAAAACATGATAAAACCTGAGCCAGAGTCAAAACCAGCCGGGCTCTTTTCATGGTTAGCATCCCTGCCTCGGCCACATTCTGGGGAATTCTGACTCGGACCGGCCCACCCCACGCTGCGCACCGTGCTAGTAATATGTGGATAGATCCATTATTTACATGGCGTGAAAAACGCCACAGGGATGGAAAATTAAAGAAAAAAAAAACGGTTACAAAAACAAGAAAACCAGAAAAATTTCAATTTGTCACCAAAATTCCCCAAATTGCCTCGCGTTGTAAAATTTCCCGGCCCTAAAGTTCCCGGACCCGTTCGGCCACTCACCCCATGCCGGAAGTCCGCCTCGGATTAGGTGCACTGGCACTCGGACTTGGCCCTCATAGAATGATGGCAAACAGTTAATAGACGCCACAAAAGGCCACAAAAACCCGGAAAAATTCCCCAAAACCGCCGTATTTGCCTTCTGATACACTCCAAAACACTCCTCCCCCTTTTCCCCACGAAAAAACCCCCGATTTCACCAAATTGACCCGGCCTAATACATAACCACCCATGTCTTCTCCGCGTCACGTGACGCGAAACCCGCACCTCCAGATGACTCAGAAGGTCACAATTTTTCACTATAATATAACTCCACCTCTACCCACCCTCCCAACACATCTTTGTTCCCCCAACCAGTATGTATTCTCGCTCCGTCCGCTCTCTCAAGAGCCTCCCTAGAGTGTCGCTACTCAGAAACTACGCGCTCTCTCCAAAAGCCCAGGCGCTCATCTCCAAGTCCGTCAAGGACGTGGACCCAGAAATGGCGCTGATTTTGCAGCAAGAGAAGGACAGACAAAGAAACTCCATCACGTTGATTCCTTCGGAGAACTTCACCTCCAAGGCCGTCATGGACTTGTTGGGCTCGGAAATGCAAAACAAGTACTCCGAGGGCTACCCTGGCGAAAGATACTACGGTGGTAACGAGATCATCGACAAGGCCGAGTCTCTCTGCAGAAACAGAGCCTTGGAGGCGTTTTCCTTGGACCCTGCGGAGTGGGGAGTCAATGTCCAGGCATTGTCTGGAGCCCCTGCCAATTTGTACACGTACTCGGCGATCTTGGAGGTGGGAGACCGAATCATGGGGTTGGACTTGCCCCATGGAGGCCACTTGTCGCATGGATACCAAACCCCATCGGCCAAAATCTCCTACATCTCGAAGTATTTCCAGACCATGCCCTACAGATTGAACGAGGACACTGGCTTGATCGATTACGACACGTTGGAGAAGAACGCGGTGTTGTTCAGACCCAAGGTGATTGTTGCTGGTGCCTCGGCGTACTCCAGAGTCATTGACTACAAGAGAATGCGTCAAATCGCCGACAAAGTGGGCGCCTACCTTATGTCGGACATGGCCCACATCTCTGGGTTGGTTTCGGCCGGTGTCACCGACTCTCCGTTCCCTTACTCCGACATTGTCACCACCACCACCCACAAGTCGTTGAGAGGTCCTCGTGGTGCGATGATTTTCTTCAGAAAGGGCATCAGAAAGGTGACCAAGAAGGGCAAGGAGATCCCCTACGACTTGGAGAAGAAGATCAACTTTTCCGTGTTCCCTGCCCACCAAGGAGGTCCACACAACCACACCATTTCCGCTTTGGCCGTGGCTTTGAAGCAGTGTTCTGCTCCTGAGTACAAGGAGTACCAACAAAACGTGGTTGACAACGCCAAGGCTTTCGCCGAGGCCTTGCAGTCCAAGGGCTTCGACTTGGTTTCCAACGGTACCGACACCCACTTGATTCTTGTGGACTTGCGCTCCAAGAACATCGACGGTGCCCGTGTGGAGGCCGTTTTGGAGAGAGCCAACATTGCCGCCAACAAGAACACTGTTCCGGGAGACAAGTCTGCCCTCTTCCCTAGCGGGTTGAGAGTTGGAACCCCAGCCATGACCACCAGAGGCTTTGGAGCAGACGAGTTTGCCAAGGTTGCGGAATACTTCCAAAGAGCCGTGGACATTGCCATCGACTTGAAGGCCAAGGAGCAAGGCTCGGTTGCCAAGGAGTTGTTGGCTTCGTTCAAGAAGTTGGCCGACGACAGCGCCGACGTGAAGGCTTTGGACAACGAGGTGCAAGCCTGGGCCAGCGAATACCCTGTTCCTGGTGATTTGTAATGATGTATAATGAATACAGAAGAAGTTTAGGACAATGAGACTTGGTATAAAATGAAACGCGAAGATGCTACTAGCTGTAAATTTGGGGCGATTGGAGAGTGTCGTTTCAATCTTGGTTCTGCGGTTTGGCCTATATTTAGTGGTGTAATTAAGCTGGCCCAATATAACGAGAATCAAGAAGACACGCTAGGGCCCCGTATTTACCATGCGTTAGAGTATCGTAGGTGTGGGATGGATGCTTTCTGTACTGGAATCCAGGGCAGAAACGCTAGTGATCAACAAGAAATACTATGGTGCAAATTCTTTTCGCTTAGTAAATTATCTTCACCATGCACATTTATATGACATGTACGCTGTATTCTGCTGCATGCTTAATTACCCATTATATACTTATGGATCTGGTTTGCCACTTGGGTATTGACTTATTTACGCGTACATAGCAACTTGATGAGGAGTATAAGGCTTTTTGGCAGCATCTTTAAAGTCGGCTGGCTAATATGCATTGTGTGTTTCAGCGATAATTCCTAGAACCACGCCCAAGGCAAATTGCCATCCTATTTATACGGTTTCATAAGGTCTATCTATAAGGATATCGGCTAACGCAAAGTGTGCAATACCATCGGTGGAGTCGCATGGCAACTTAGACGAGCGATGTAGGCATTTTTGCAATAATACTGGGGTGTTTAGATTGCCACTGAGTGTTACCAAATTACTGTCAAGAAGCGGATGGTGTGCCTGTTGATTTTCCGGTAATAACTATGGTGTGAATAGCAGGAAGATACCAAGGAAAATCACCCGTATATTGTGAAAACACCTCTTACCAAATTCCCCGAAAGTCCCGGTAGAAGTGACGGGTTACGTGGTATATGTGACGTGCCATCACCCTCATAAATGGGTCTGTTTTGCATCGCCCGCGGAACTCCACCTAATCGTTCATAACCTTCTTGCTGTGTGTTTCTAAGAGTGCAGAATAATAATTAGATAGTGACTGCTTCTTTCGTATAGCGAAGAACCATTCAGTAAGAATCAGAAATACTAACTCTAGTGCCGGTTCTCTTAAAAAGTGGCTAGGTTTGTCCTCCATGACTATTGCTTGCGGATGGGTAAATGTATCCTCTTTTTTGATAAGTACCATTGTCGAGAGATTGCTAGACGCCCAGGGCCGAACCACACCCCTCAAAGTAACGTTAATATCAAGGCTTGAAAAGACTCATCCGCCTAGCTAGTGCTACTAGCTAGTAAGTTTCATAGACCTGGCCAAAATGGTCAACTTTCTTGTTTAATATAATGCAATGATACTCCGGAAGTGTTTCAACGGAAACTTGTGGAATTTAGTGACAACATCAGTCAGATGCGCCATAAACACAGGCTCGTGCAGAAATAGATCATTTCCGAAGGTGGGTCGGTTATGTTGGTCTATAATTGCATCAACATGGATATCTTATTCGATCTAACTTATCTGTCCTGGTTGTTTCCAGCCGTCTCCGAAACCCACCTTTCTCAGCTTCGGTACAATTTTCTCGGCGCGTCCAGCGAGCATCGCCGTGTCTCTCCCAAAAGGCTATATTTGGAACCCGAGAGAAGCTAGTTCTCAACAACTTCAAGCGCGTGGCGCGTCCAAGCTTTGCACGATTACGCGTACCAAACTGTGCTGTCCAACACACAAGAATACCTTATATCAGTTTTTTTTCGTTCGATTAAAACATTCCTAGGATGCTACTTCCTCAAACTCAAGTGTGGTTTTCCAGGCAAAAAAGCAAATCCCAAAAAGCAAATCCCCAAAAAGCACTGTCAAAGTTTTTTTGTCTTTCCTCCGAGGGGTGTGAAGGACTTCACCACAGTTTATAGGCAGTCCACACATAGGCGAGGTTCCGGATCGGAAAGGGCCCGAATTTCAGCAGGGTGACTGTACATGTGGCTTTATTGCGCTCGTGCGAGCATCCCTTTCTAATTTCATTATGATTAGTTAGTTCTGGTGGACGTACTGCTTGTATTGCAAACTTCTTCGTTACGCCAACTCTAGTTCTGCCTGAAGAGACTCCCATAGAGATTCTCGGCAACAGCTCTGCTCAACTTGAACCCTTAACTACTGAGAACACTATGTACCCTTTCCGCAGGTTCCTTTCCGCAGGGTTCAGCTTCCCCGGAAGGCGTGGTCCGACACTGGACTAAACCGCCGAGAAGCTTAACCGGCTTAAACCTGCACACATGGCTCCACAACATCAGTGCTGTACTGCATATAACACAGGTCGCGGGGTTTTTCATTGCAAAAGCTCTAAGAATTTTTAAAATTGAAATCAACCCAGACCTGCGATACCCAGGTTTTTACTCAAACTGATTCTAGTCGGGGAATGCATACTTGAGAACCACGGCCTTTCCTTGCAGTGACCATACCTGGGGGATGATAAAAAGGAGACTAATATTTTGTATCCAATTTTTGCTTGGTCGTGGTACTGCATACACCGCGTTCCGTGGAAAAAGACCCTTGCAGGCTCCGGCAATGCGAGGCAACTTCCCCATCCGGGGTACCCCGATGGCCGAAAAGGATAACACCCTTGAAACATGGTAGAATACCGTTAAAACTGGCGGAAAAGGTCACTTTTATGTAAAGCCTCAAATGCCACTTGAAAAAAAAAACACAGGCGAAGGAGAAAAAATCATTGCTAAAAAATCCAGACTGTACGGCCGTACCATTCTTTCCGTTGCGTACATTCGTTGGGGCGCATCGCGTTGCGAGGTACGTAGCGTACGCTCGTTCCGGCAATACGACAAGCCGATATGAAAAGCTGCGTATACGAGGCGGTAATACGAGGCGGTAATACGACGCCGTAATACGACGCCAAAGTACGACACGGACGTATCCTTCCAGAAGTACATTTAATATCAAAGATGAAGCCTGAACAATACTCTTTTCCTCATCCTCCATCTTTGCAAAATGCCAGTGACTCTCCAGGACTTGTCTCGTGAACCGGAACTCATGGAGAAAATTCTCCTCTACTGTGAACGCAAGAACATCTTCAAATGCGTCAGTATCTCGGTGAAAATCAACAAGCCGCTTAATGACGATGCGGTGTTTGCGTCTTTGAGAGCTTTGGTGTTGAAGTACCCGTTGCTCTTCTCGTTCCCGGTGGGCGAAGAGCCCAACGTCAAATATGAGCCCCTTGACCACATCCTCTTTAAAGACGTGTATGTGGTGAACGAAACAGTGACGCAACTGTTCAAGGACAATGATGCCAACTCCGAAATGTTGACGTCGGCATCGTTCCATGAAAACCACATCAACAGGGCTGTTTTGTGGAAGCTCGTGTACTATAAAAAGACCGGTTGGCTTACATTCAATAGCGCCCACTGTTTCACCGACGGAGGCTCGGTCATTGCCTACTTAAAAGA
This sequence comes from Metschnikowia sp. JCM 33374, assembly GCA_005406065.1. NCBI lineage: Eukaryota > Fungi > Ascomycota > Pichiomycetes > Serinales > Metschnikowiaceae > Metschnikowia > Metschnikowia sp. JCM 33374. Next base: position 16,582 of record BIMT01000005.1, on the reverse strand, counting down.
GTTTGTTGAACGTCTCAATCACGTGGGTGACGAAAAGGCAGGCGACGTGTTGTTTTCCCTTGAAAACGACTTGCCTCGCCTCACTCACGGCATCTCCCGTGGTCTTTTTGACCGGACAGGATACACCCCCGATTTGGTCACGAGATTTGCTGCTACAACGTTGAAACACGTCATCAGCTGGTGGCCCGGCATAGTGCCTACGGTTCTTGAAAAGCAACGCCACAACCTGTTCTTTGTAGACTGTCCTCCGGTGCCGTTTTCGAAGGAAACGTGCTTCGAGAGCGAGTTTCTCATCAACGAAAGCTCCCCACTCAATTCTACCGTGCCCATGTTCATTAACTTCACCACTGAAACGTTAAACAAGATCTTGGATGCCTGTAGGACCCATAAAGTGAAGCTCCTGTCGTATTTGACCGTGGTGTATACCCACACGATCCTTCAGTTGTGCCCTGGAGTGTACGACGACAAGTTTTTGAAGGTGGGTGTTGCTGTAAGCTTCCGTAACCTTTTCGACACGCTCAAGTCGCATGGATCTTACCTCAGCAAGATTGAAGATGGTGATTCTCTCAACGAGGAGTGTTTTGACGACGGGTTTTACTCGTACGGAGTGACGTATTTTATCAACCCCCACACAAAGTTTTCCTGGGATTCGGTTCAGAAGTACCATCGGTATCTTCATACCACCGTCAATAGCGAGGAGTGGAAGAAGGAGTACTACGTGGGCTGTAAAACCATGGAGGCAGAAAACTACATGGGGGGCAGGTTTGACAAAATCGGTGATTGTTGTTTCATCACCAACACTAACCTTGGTCACGTGGCCGTCATTGACCATGGCGATGTGGATGCGTTCCAGATTGAAGATATCTTGTTTGCGCCTTCTGCTGGTGCCACCATGGGAACCCACCATATCACTGTTTGTTCGACTACCAAGAGTGGAGTCAACATTGGGTTTTATAAAGGAGACCATCGTGTTACGGACTGGGCATTATTTAAGAGGACATTTGCCAAGAACGTGTTGGAATTTCTGGGAGTCAGCTCTGAAGTATGAGTATGTTTGTGCTGTTTGTTTGTGCTTTTGTTTGTGCTGTTTGTTTTTGTGCTGTTTGTTTGTGTGCGATTCAGTGGAGTTTAAGCGAGGCAGGGAATAAGGGTATGGAGATATATATGTCTAGAATGATCGGTGAGAAGAATTCAGCATTAACAAAAAGGTAATTACTACCGGTCGAGCCTAGTTAGTGGCAGTATTAACGCGCCTGGGGAATTTTGAAATGTTTCAAATATCAAATATTCAAAAAGATTTGAAATGTTTCGCTTGAAAAAGACATCGAGCTAGGCCCTCCCTATCTTAGACTTAATTTTATTGATTCTTCTCATGGGCGGGCAGTGCGAACTAGGAATTGAAGTGATGGAGAGCTGCTTGATGAAACAGAACTTGACGTCTTAACAAGAAAAAACAAGAAAACTTCAGAAACCTAAACTTAGGAATTCGGTTAGTACAGTCAAAACTCTCTAAGTGGATACATTAAAAACGCGAAGATTTATCCAGATAGCCAGGATATCCAGTTACGGAGAGTTCGGTGGTTTTCTCGATGTAATTAATTCCTGGAATAATAAAAAAATAGTGGATAAAATAGAGGCAGATGAAGGGTATATGTTTCTTTTTTGGCTAGAAATTTAATGTTTGACAAATTGAAAAATTGAATTAACTGCGCACTAATTCTGTAGATTGATGAAATTCACCCAGAATGAGCACGAAATGATCTTTTTTCTCACAAAGAAATAATCAAAGACTTTAGAATTACTTTTAGTCAGTTTCAAAAATACCTGCTGCAAACATGACGCTAAGGTGAAATGAAGAACGATTATTAGTATTTCATTCCATATTGGATATTATTGCAGACAAGCCAAAACTCGTTGAAGTGTACGTGACGGCTAAGAACTGAAAGCCTTTCAACACTATTTGGTTTCGGTTATTTTGATGTTCTGAATATTTACGTACCTATAATTGCACCATAGAACCCTAATATTAGCTGTATTGCTTGGTTTTATCAGTGATCCCGCACTTTGAATAATGTCTATTATACTATCTATTGCTTGGTAAACCGCTAACTACAATGGATTCCGAGCATTATTACACTCAATGAACTTTCCCTTGCTCATTTATATGTCTTGGAATACCCCCATAGATGACTAGCTTTACATAAACTATCTGATGAATCATCGTTAACGAAATGGTTTATTGCCAGTATAGAGTTCCGGCTTCAATGCCAATTTCTTATAATTCCAGGTCATTTGTATGAATATGGCCCAGGTGTATTTTCTCTTTATGGTCATATCACTAACATACGGCTCTTCAACGTACATATGTTTATCAGAAGTTAATCTAGAAACTGCGGCTGAATGATTTTCGTTTTCTGTAAGCGATTTGTACGACCGATCTGGGGGAGACGGGGATTTCTAGAAAGCACTAATCGAAAATTCCTTGACTTAATTTATAGCTTGGAGCACATACGGAATTTTTTTTAGGAACATTGTTTCGAAAAGAAGTGAAAGTAACTTAGAAAGCGTGGTCCACACGTGATCTATATCACCTGAGTTTCATGTGACCTTTGCAAACGGCCACAACGCGATAAATACCACCTGAAGTTCATTTCACGTTAGAAAAAGGTGGCCCAAACGTGATATATGTCACATGAATATCATGTGACCATAGCCCGATATCCACTTAGAAAGGTTTACTGTAAATGTTTTCTCGCGTCTCGGCGCACCTGGTAATATAGTAGGCACTGCTGGGCATGAATTGCCATGAGTTACCCGAGAACTATTCTCGATAAAATGGTAGAGGTTGACTGTATTCCAGTAAATTATACTCGGCGGAGGAAATAAAAATCTTGATCTTAACATCCTGGACTTCAATTATGACGCTGTTGGGGTTGAACCCCGAGATTTCTGACTTTAACTGGGTTGCACTATTTTATTCTAGACTATCCAGGGCATGGACTCTTGGCCTGCACGCGGCTGGTAGAAAGTGGCCCTTCTATAATAATTCCTCGATAGTCGTTATTTATGTACAACTCTTCTCGACACAATGTCCACAGTCCAAGAAGTGGGCCGGAAGCATCAAAGAGGGACCTACCACTCGCCGTAATACCCAACATTGTATTATAGCAAAATGGTTAAAAATGCCCTCAAGATTTGCTCGCATATTCTTATAACGAGGGATTCCTGTATGCCATGCTTTTCGAACTGGGAAGATTTCACCTACACATGCCGCCAACTTACACAATTTCTTAAAGAAACTTCTTCAACAGCCAGCCAAAACATAAGCCCATGGCTAGATAAAAAACTAAAAACCGCCCAAAAAACTCTACAGAACCCGTTCCCGCCGCATTTAACCCGCAACCATCCTGTCACGTGACCCACACCTACCCCAGGCCCCAGGCCAACCTCGCACCTCTCCAATCGCCTCCACTTTTTCACATATTTCTCTTCTTATCCGCCAAAACATCCCCACCACCCCATAAAAATGCCCATTTCAGACCTGGCCCTTGGTCCGGCGAGACACCTTTCCCTAGACACCGGCTCGCGGGCCATTTCCTGGTCGAAAAATGGATTTATCTGCTATGCATCTCCCGCCTCACAAGGCCATAACTTGAACATGACGTTCCTAGAGAATACCAATGGGAAAAACTGGCAATTGGCTGCTCCGCATACCTTGACCATCAAGCCGCTGGAAAATAGTCCCGTGCCTGATTTGCAAATGGTGCTGTGGAGCACGGTTCTGACGGATTTGGCCGTGTTTGACCACCTCGGCAACTTTTATATTTTGTTGGCGGGTGTGGGGCTTCTTAGGGGCAAGAACCCTCCCGGCGAAGGCGCCGTAAATGGCGGCAAAACACCCCTGAACAATGCCAATGGCACCTCCACCCCGAATTCCGCAGCTTCCGGGCCTGGCGCCAAAAATGGCGACGCTGGAGACGCTGAAGGGCCCTCCTATGAGCTCACATCATATAACCACGCAGAAATGATCTACAGAGACATCATTCACCCGGAAACGTACCCCAGCCCCAGCTCCAAATGTGTGGCTTTCGAGTGGTTGGGCCTCGAGAAGCCCCTGATCATCAACAAGCCTGCCAAGGCCACGGAAAACCCCCATGTCTACTCGTATGGCGTACACCTGTTCCAATCGCCGCTTTTAGCACACCCAATCACCACAAAACAGGCGTGCTTGGCGCTCAGGGCAAACGGAACGCTCACGCTTTACTACCAGGGCGAACACAAGGTGGAGTACCATAAATTGACCACAAACTTGACGCCAAATGGCTCCGAAAACTCCGCCTACTACACCCACGCGTCGATCGGCTTCACTGCCGATAAAAAGGTCTTGGTGACCGCGTACGATGCCATCTCCACCAAGATCCTCACCTTCTCTGTCTCTGTGGACTGGGGGTTCTTGGTTGCATCTGCAGCCAAGCAAAAAACTGACCCCCATTACTACACCCCTATAGATAAACAGACGCCGCCCACTTTAACCGCATTTCTACTACACGAAATGTCGCCCATGCCCTATGCACTGGCCGAGGCCATGTCTCAAGGCAGGGACTTCCTGGTTGAGCAAACCCGCCTCTCGCTGATTGATATCTTGTCGCCTTACTACTTGCCAGGATCTGCACTAGATATCCTTATAAGCTACGAGTGCGTGTCATCCGAGAACACCGTGTGCTCCTTAATCCAAAGATTTCGGGTAAAAGAGGCCGTGCAGCTTTTGGTGGGCCCGTTTTCGTCGATGGGCGACCCCGATAACTCGTCCAAAGGCCGCTTTTCTACCTTGGAACTACAGGATAAAATCAATGTTGCCAATAAGATCAACCATATTCGGACGGTTATTTCGGGCTCCATAGTGTTGCTAGTGGGCGAAGACTCCACCATGATCCCCATAAACCGGGCTAATTGGTCGTTGATTAGTCCATTTAACGAACCGGATGTGAAGATGGAATTTTCCGAGGGAAACAGTGCCCAAGGCCCCACACCCGACACGATAAACTCGCTTCTTGATTGCGGCTTTGAGATCCCGCGTCTCCATGATACCGGTGCGCCTTTCTTGTTTGTGGTGTCTCCCAATTTGACTGGTATCGTTCACCTTAGATTGGGATCTACGGAACCACCCAAGTTCTCTGTGTTGAAGCGAACAACATCCGTTCCACATATCCGGCTTCTCGGTCAGGCGTTTTCCCATACACACGCACACGCGTGCTACTCCAATACGTCCTCGGACGACTTGATGGCCCTCATCCAGGTCGAATACGACTTGTTGGATACCCCACAACAGAAGGAACAGCTCGTGCAGAGTATAATTGCTGAATCGCATTCCGCCATCAACTTCTACCTCAACTCATTCAATAAGGAGTCGGTGGACAAGCTCTTGTCGAACCCGCCGCTCCAGAAACTTCTCTCTCTACAATTGACCATGAGTGATTTGGGCCAGAAGAAAGTCTCGGGCGACATTGCGTGGATCATCTTAAGTCTTCGATCCACCAGTTTTGGTATCATGTTCTCGTTGTCGTCCATCTACCGTCAGATGTCCAAGAAGAAGCCCGTTGAAGACAGCATGGAGGATTCCATCAACAGGGCAGAATGCATTATTCTGTTGGTGGGCAGTGTGAAATGGTTTATTGATTTGCTCATTTACTTGAACCAAGAGCTTTTACAGCTTTCTGCCGCCAAAAATAACTCCGAACTGTCGCTCATTTCCATCAACAATTCAGTGGTTTTGCCCATCTTGATGAGCAAAGTCCCCAGACTCTTCCTCATGTACGCCATCAGCTCGATCGGGAAAACTCACGAGATTTTGAAAAAGCTCCACAAAGACTTGAGCGAAAGTAATAAGTTGTTCACGCCAATGAAAGAGGCTCTTGAGCGCTTCTTCAATACTTCCAACTATCTGCCTTTAAAGCTTAGTAACTTTGAAAGCTTTTTAAGAGAATCCGACGGGTTCATTACAAAGGAGCTCACTTCCAAATGGCCAGACCGAACCAAGCTGTTACAATTTGAACAGAATCTCTTCTGCAATGGTGTCGTTCCCGAAGAATTGATCCCTATGGCATACTCCTTGGTTGACAGGTTCACAGCCAGTAATAGCAGAGACCCTCGCCTTTCGATGTTATATTTCTATGATACACGTTGGTTACAGGTGGGTGCGCCACACGACGAAATCATGGCGTCGGAAGAAGCCCGGAATGGTCACCCCGAGCCAACCCAAGTCCGACTCCAGTATTCTGAGACCGAGGCTATTGATGCTCTAAGGAAAGTGTTTATTTTCTGTCGCTCGCCCATTGCGTCAGGCGGAACAACGCCCATGGGCCAATATTTCAATTCTACATATAAGGTGAAGAAATGTGTGAGGTGTCGGTCGGTATCGTTAGTGTCAGACCCATTAGTATTCGAATCACCCAAAACCATTGGCTTGTGGACAATGGTTTTCCAAAGAAACTGTATTTGTGGAAGTGCTTGGGTTAATGTATCCCACGAGAGATGATTTATGTTTCTGCCGGGAGATTTTTGTTTACTGTGAAGCAGTCTCTTGCATTTTCTGTGCGCTTTGGACCATTGCAGCACTGGCTGGCGGCAAGGGGGCCTTTTCTTTCTTCTTACCACTGGCAGCCAATTCAGCGGCCATGGCCACCTTTCCTTGTTTCAATTTGATGGAAACCCACTTCATGACAAATGGCATGCACAAATTTGACCCCAAACTCCAAGCAATCAAAATACCAAATTCACGGCCCATGTTGCCCTTCCACGAGTTGAAATATGCCACCTGTAAAAGATGGTACGAGTTGTACACGGGCATAGCATATCCATAGCGGTAAAACTTCGGACAAAGATAAATAGGGGAGATTGTAGGAGCCAAATTAAACACCGCCACAACCAAAAGACACACACCAATCATTGCTGGTTTGAGCACAATACTGATCAAAACCATGATCTCGATGACCGTGCCAATGGCAGACATTGTCCAGAAAGAAATGGCCCAGATCACCAAGAAGCCGGAGTTTCCAAAGGTTTTGTTGCAGCTGATGCCAAAGGCGGCGTTAAGCACCACGTATGCCAAACTAAGCACCACGTACGAACCCTGAGCAGTTGCCATTCTGAAGGCAACAAAACGTAACCCTTTGATTTTGGATGCAACAGACATGTGGATCGGCACGGTGAAGAGAAACTGGAAGAAAGTGAACATGCACAAGTAAATGAGCCCGATTTGGAAGGGCGCTTGAACCACCTGCTCCACAACAGGCAATCTATCGATGATTTGGAAACTAGGAAGACTGGTGAGCAAAGATGGGGTTTCAGAAAGCACTTTAACAGATTTATCTCCACCCAAGATCTTCATCCAAGAAGATGACCACGGACCGGTCCGCAGGGCAGCCACATACGACAGACAGAGTCTCTGCACGATGGAGCTGACGTAGTTGGTCACGCCGTTGTAGTCACTTCCGGTCTCGTAAAACACAGAGAGAAGGTCGGTTGCTGGGTTGAAGGAAGTATTCTGCGATACAAGCGCTCTGTACATTTGTGCGGTTGCGTTCTCGTGCACGTAGAAGGCTGCAAGGTAGTTCTGGTGGTGGACTTGTTTAAGCACCTCCTGTTCAAGAGAGTTGTTGTTTGCGGTGGCCAAAGTGGAAAGACGAGTGTGGTTCCAAATGTCAAAGTTGCCAAAGGTTTGCACGGCCGAGTTCTGGAAAAAGCCCGTGACAAACTTGCCCAAGATGGGAGGCAACGAGCCAGCTTCCACATCGCCAATCATCACGGCGAATTTGAGGTCCTTGTACCGTGAGGCACGGTTATAATAGGAGCCCCAATACACACAGAGAGCACACATGAAGCCAAGGATCAAGTAGATATAGTTGGTGAACATGGTCACCACAATGTCGATTCTCTGGGAGAGAAACTCGTCATCCCAGAACCCAAACTTCTTGGAGAACGTCTGGATGGCCGACGCCACCGTGCTGTCTCTCTTGCGGAGCTTTTCAGGCGGAGCACTTTCGTCGGTAGTGCCAATCTGCTGGCCTTGAGGGAAAAACTCCCGGAGTTCGGCATCCTCGAGTGCTTCCTCGTCCGTGTTCTTTGGGGCAGCGAGCGAGCGGTGGATTTGCGTGGCCCCGAAATAGTCGGCGTGGTCTACGGTTTCATTAGGAACTCCCGAATGATCGACGGGCCTGAGGGTGGAGTATTCTTGCCCCTCGTATGTTTCGATGGAAGCTTGCTCTGACTTCAACAGGAAGAATGCTGTGCCTGTACTGGAGGCCCTTCTATAGGAGGGCTTATCGGGTTGGACATTGGTGGCATCAAGCTGGACAGGCATTGGACCTTCGAAATTGGTGGAGTCGAGCGATGAACGAAGCGAGCGAACAGATTTCGGCATTTAGTGTAAGGGTAGATCGACAAAAGAAACGCACCAAGTGGAGGAAATAATTGTTTGGCGGAGTTGATGTCATCTTTATGCATTATTGAGAGCAGGGGCTTGGGTACAGTGTCCGCGGTGTCTGCAGGAACGTTGATTATTTCGGGTGGATCAATCCTGCACACCTCCTAAGGTTGCCATGGTATGGATCGAGGCTTGTGTGCGGCCGAGGGAGTGAAAGTTGGGAATATTGCCGTGTTGTTCTACCCTACATTACTTGGAGTGCAGGTTTTGTTGGCGGTAACGGCGACGCATAATAACCCGGCGAAAGGCGAGCAACGGAATTTGACGCCGGAATCCCGCCTGCTGCAATGTGGCAGAAATTGCTACTTGGGCCACGTTTAGTGGGCCAGTGCGAGGAGTATGCAGAACGGAGGTTTAAAGTGGGCCGTTTTTTGTTGTTCCGGATTAATTTTTCCGGAGCTTTCCACAGAAAATCCGACGGAATTTGCGGATAAATCATCCAAGAGCCAATATTCTGGTGGACGGGGGGATCTACACATTTGGTTTTATGTCTCTTTCTACGTGTCAAGGCATATTTTGATGAATTCAATGAAGATTGCTTCGGATGCCGCTATGCTCGGGAATTTTCCTTGCCAGAATATCAAATACCCGGAGGTTGCATAGAGATACATTACCCTATGCACTATGTCACATCAGGTTGGGTTTTTATATATTTCTTTTGGGAAATTTCGGAGGGAAGGCGGTGAGCTGGGGTTGGGCTTTTTACCAAACTCAAGCCGCAAGACTATTCCGAGGAAAGTGTCGCTTGCAAAAAGATTGTATTTTTACAAGGTGCAAAAAGCAATCAAACAGATCGGGCCGGATCGCTCTCTGAGGCACACCTGATAAAACAATGGCGGAATTTGGCATTATTGTCGATATATATTATTGGGCATCTTCTCCTGCATGCAAACAGGTTGGCAACGCCAATAACTGGCATGAGGGTTAACGAGGTAGTTTCCGAAGCTACGCGAATCGAAGCTAGAGGTTTCTTTTTTTTGTTTCTTTTTGTCTTTATGGCGGGCTTTAACCTACCGAGAAATCGCGTCTCTGGGGTGAAATCGTCTCTATGTATCATGTCCTAAGTTGATGCCAAAGGGGGAGGCGGGGCACGGCTTGAGAGTCATAGTTGCTAAAAGGAGACGTTACATGCACGCGCGGGCCCGGAAGAACACCTGTGTGCAGGCGCATCGCGGCTGATACCGAGGTCCATTTACCCTCGGCCGTAAATGTATATCTACATTGGCACGTCCGGATTGAATTTTGAACGCCAGACAAATATGCTGCTGGGTACAAGAAATGAACCAAAGGAGGTCAAGCCAGTACAAGAGATCTCATCTTCAAATGATAGAATTATAGACGAAAAAAGCACCCAAAAAGAGGAGGAGAAAACATCCTCAAACACCCCAAACACTTCAAACACAGCAAACACCCCAGACACCCCAAAAAATGATCCCACCGAGGCTCCAGCTAGCACGGCATCCCCAGGAATGACGTGGAATGACTGGAAAAAACTTCCGTTGCAGTTTTTCATGGTGTACATGGTGATCTTTTGCATGTATCTAGGGTTCTTATCCATCTACTGGGGGTCCTTGTACCACCGAGAAGATCGGGTCAAAAACATGAAGATCTTGATAGCTATCGAAGACTCGCCGTACCAGCTTTCGAACTCAACTGATGTGGATCCGTCCATCGGCCCCAGATTCAAGCAATTGGTGGATGCACACCCCAATCTAGGCCATTTTGTCTTTGCCAACACCACCGAACTCAGTCAAAAGGCAGCGGAGAAAAACACCACGTGGCTTCTGGTGCTCGAAGAAGACGTTCATCAAAACAAGTACTGGGCAGCCATACACGTCAACAGTGACACGTCTGCTAATGCGTACAACTTGCTTTTGTCGGGCAATACTCTGTCTCCTAGTGCACTAGGCTTGGGCCAGTCCATCACTGCACTTTACGAGACGGGAAGACACTACTCGGCCCTTTCCATGTACGTCACCAAGAGCATCAATGCGTTGCTGGATTCTTGGATCAGCACCTATGCTCCTCTGGCGTATGCGTCGATGGTGAAAACACACTTGACTCCGCAACAGCAGCAAAATCTTGTGAGCTCGGCCAACTCTTCTTCCACTGGAGCATCGTTTTCGTTCCTCCCGCTGTTCAAGCTAGTGGACATGCGCCCGGCGAAATCCACCGTTGTTCTTGGACCGTCTGAAATCGGGTTGGTGTATGCGCAGATTTTCTCGTTCCACCAGTTCAACTTCTCGGCCGATCTCCACAGCTCTGTTCGGGAGACTCTTCGGTTCCGCCACTACTTGTTCTACCGGGTGATGTTTTCCCAGTTGAACCATATTATCCTTGCTCTTGTGTATGGGCTCATGACAATTGCTTTCCGCGTGCCCACCGATGTGGCGTACGGAAAAGCCGGCTTCTTGGTGCTCTGGGCTGTGTTGTACTTGTTCATGAGTGCTAGCGGAGGCCTCAACGAGTGTGTTTGCACCATCATTATGTTTTATAAGAAGACGTATTTGCTCCCGCCTTGGATTATCGGCATGGTTGTTGTGAATATTGCCCCCACTTTCGCGCCATATGTGTTGACTCCCGGGTTCTACCGTTACGGATACACCATGCCCATGTTCCATGCTTACGAAGCTTTGAAGGTGGTGTTTTTCGATACGTGGAAGGGCACGCTTGGCCTCAACTACGGGATTTTGGTTGCTTGGGTGGTGGTGACCAACATAGTGTTGTGTTTCCTTTTGAAGTACATCTCCAAGAAGACAAAGGAGAATCAGTTGAACGAGTTGCTGAAGTTATAGATGTCTCGGGAGAGAGTTTAATAGGTAATTGGAAATTTATTTCTGTATGATGAGGTGTGATGTAGGGGGATTACTACGAGTGGGGTTCAAGCGATTGAATGTATTTGGCTCATAGATATTTTAGGGTGCTTATCATAGGCAGATGAAGTGTTGATTGGAGTGGATATATTGACTAGGGTTTTTACCAATAAGTATATCTTCGATTCTCGCTGCTATCCATATGTAGTGGCACTATCGAACCATATATTCTGGATTCTTTTTTTGATATACAGGGTGGGGCTGGCCCATCTACCGAGTCAAGTATATTTCTAGATATCGTCCCAGACTCTACTCCATCTTTTGAAGAATACACGCTTCTGGCTTTGGTCAGATCTTCATCATTCCTTTGTTTGAATTGGCGGGCACTCTGGTAAATGAGATCCAAATATCCGGAGATACTCTCAATCATCACACTCTCTAGTAAAGTTCTGTTCTGAACCTCTTTCAAAAAGCCACAAAACAAATAAAAGATAAAATCCTTCAAAAAATATCATACAACATCTCCTCTTCATTCTCGCTTGAGGTTAAAAGGACTCAAGTCTCGCTCCCTTTAGAAACTTGGACTTCACTGGCATCCGCAGCCCTTACACTATCTTGAACATTCCCACTGGATAGCCATGTAAAGAACCTACAAGGATACTCACTCGGTCTCTAAAGAAGCCTCTCGCCTTGAAAATAGCCAAAACTCTCATCGGACTTCGAGTTGGCTTTTCCTTGAATATGCTCTTCACCCGAAAATAAACACTCAAAAGGTAGATCAGAAGTCTTTTACCATGACACACAACAAATGGCGGGAACTTTATAAAAGCCAACAACTGGAAGAGGGCACGGACCCCGAAAATGAGCGATGTGTTGCAGAATTTCGATCTCGTTGTCGTCACCTTCAATAGTAAGGGAGAGTTGAACTACAACCTGCTTTCCCGTAAAGCCTGTGTATGCCCAAAACGCAACTAACACGGGGTGTCATAAATTACAAAATGCACTCCTCAATCCATACATCAGCACCTCCAATTCGTGCTCAGACCTAAGCTCGGACTCTGCCGATCCCATTTGAACACGCTAGGTTTTGCTTTTACGAGGGCTGAGGCACCTGGTCATAGGCATGTTTTTACATATATCGAATGAATGTATTAGGATATATGTTTTTAGTAAAGTCTGTCCCTGAGTAGAGATCTAGTCAATGACAAATATACTAAAAGATAGCTCAAAACAATTGTCGCTTAATTTCGCACCTTACAAGTTTTTTTCTACTTTTGCTAATATTTCGCTACTTTTATAATACTTGCCCGAGTTTCGCGAGTATTAGTATTTATTTGGAGTAAGTAGCGACAGCAGCGATGATATTCTGGAGGTATTTCACAATACTTTTATCGCTACTTACTACTTTTATGCTGGTGGAATTTCGACCACAACAGATAAGAGTTCTATTTGGGTAGGTCACCGATGTTTCTTAACCTACTACACCTTGCAAAGTTCCAGGCGAGCAAACATGTGGTACTATAGTACATCCTTAGTTCGGTCTTGTCTTAGAATCAAATTACAGCTCTCAGCTTAATTTAGAAACTTATTTTGATATGAGATGTATTCTATGTTTTACAGCCTAACAAGAATAACCATCTCGAATGGGTCTTCCTCATTGTCTAAGGGTAGATGTCTACAACACGTTGTGAAGAACCTGATATTTCTGCATACGAGTTAAATGCCAAAATCGTTTCAGAAATATCGGCGTAGCCATCCCAAGCACCGAAATCTGTATGATTATTTTCGCACTTGCACAGTGAAAAGCTCTTCAGTTGGTTCTCGGTCGTTACTGATGCTAGGTACTGGAAAGATCATTTGGATTTCCCTGCTTTTGGTTCCACCAACCTACGATGAAAAACCAAAAGTAGTGACAAAGTAGCGATTCCGGAATAACCCAAGTATTAGTATTTATTTGTCCGTACAAAGATCGAACGAGCAGATGACCTTGGCTTGCCTCTGCGGATTGTGGAGATCCGCCGTGACGTGTTCAATGAAGAAGAAAAGGTCTTGTACCTGTCGCTATATAGCGACTCCAAGAGAAAGTTCAACGACTATGTGGCCGAGGGAGTAGTGCTCAACAACTACGCCAATATCTTCACCTTGATCACGCGAATACGCCAGCTCGCAGACCACCTGGACTTGGTGTTGAAGAGAATCGGCTCGAACTCTGTGTGCCAGAAGTTGGATGGTGTGATTATGTGCCAGCTTTGCAATGACGAGGCCGAGGAGCCCATCGAGTACAAATGCCACCACCGTTTCTGCCGCATGTGTATTAGCGAGTACATGGAAAGTTTCCTGGGGGAAGAGAAATATCTCCAGTGTCCCTTATGCCACATCGGCCTTTCCACCGACTTGCAACAGCCGGCATTGGAGGTGGACGAGGAGCTTTTCAGCAAGGGCTCCATCATCAACACAATCAAATTGGGCACTCATGGCGGCGGTTGGCGTTCATCTACCAAGATTGAGGCCCTCGTAGAAGAACTCTACAAGCTCCGGTCCGATAAACATACCATCAAGTCGATTGTGTTTTCACAGTTCACCTCCATGTTAGACCTGATCGAGTGGCGGTTGAAGAAGGTGGGGTTCGAAACCGTCAAGCTTCTGGGTTCCATGTCCCCGCAGCAGAGAGACAACACCGTCAAGCATTTCATGGAGAACACCCTGGTGGTGATCTTTCCTGTTTAGTTGAAAGCCGGTGGTGTGGCTTTGTCTTCTTGCTTTTATCTCAGGGATGTAAGGTACTTAGTTAGGGGAATCGCTACTTTTCAACAACACTGCCACCAGTGCCATGGTGAGCGTGTACAGCACAAGATAATTGTCAATGCCAGCGTGCAGTGAGCAACAGGTTGAACTTGGCCTTTATTTCAAACCAGAAACTGCGTTGACAGTGAGAGTAGTATTGTTCACATATGCCAAAGTATATTCAATATTAAGATATGGAAAACATAGTCAAGCTAAGAAAAACACTAGGAGGCCAATTTCTAGCTCTATAAATATCGCGTGGGAAAAGTCTCCCAGTGAAAAGTTCCGTCCATCATACAATACATGTTCGACTAATCCACACAGTTCTATGTGTAAACATCAACCAGGCAATAACAACGGAGCTGCGGAATCTCCTCAGTCCTTTAGGTGACGTGGGTACAGGATTTACAAGAATAATTCGCGTTCTACAGACCCTAGATTGTCCCAGCGAAAAAATGAATTGTCTTCGTAATTTTTTTTCTCGTGGCTCGAAAGTGAAATCGCCTCGTAGGAAGAAAAAAAAACACCGCGTGACCAATTGAAATCTCTTGTGTTCTTATGCTCCTCCTCCAAAAAATGAATTCTCACTAAATTAAATTATTTGTCGACCTCAAAAAATTAATCTCGTCGCAAAGTGAATTCTCGCAACAAATGAATTTGTCTCCTCCTGACTTTCAGTTCATCCATGATGCAAGAATAAAGTCTCCTCTCTGAAAAACGCATCCGTCGATGATTTTTTAAGAAGTAAAATACCCATTTCAAAAAAAAAAATGTCCTCATAAACCATCCTCATTTTGAAAAGTAAAATGTCCTCATTTCAAAAGTAAAATGTCCTCATTTCAAAAAGTAAAAATATCCTCATTTCAAAAGAAAAACGTCCTCAAAAACCATCCTCATTTTCAAAAGTAAAATGTACTCATTTCAAATACAAATCGTCTTATTAAAAAAATGATTTTATTTTCATACAAATAGATGAGCAGTAATATACCTCATTTAATGTTTTCACAGGATATTAAATCTCTATTGCGAAAAAAATAATTTTGCCGTTTCGTGCTTCACTATCTATGGATATCATGTACAGTTCAACAGCTCAACAAGCGTATCAACATCAGGAATTTCTTCGAGCTGAGTCATGATCCCATAATTATGAAGATTATTTCGGGGGGGGTTCGGACGTTTTGCATGCATGAAATTTTTTTGAAATGAAGTCTTTATTTTCACGTTTCGCCACGTAGCTTAGTTTGATACACAGTTGTTGACAGCCATAGTTTTGCTAACGTCGTTATCCGATAAAAGCGAAATTTCTGAGGAGTAGTGAAGAGTGAGGGAGGGTTTTGGTGATGCATATACGTCTAGCGTTCCTTATTCAAAAAATACCTCAAAACCATAGCGTCAACCTGAAACGGTAGTGTGAAGCACATAATGGAAAAGTTTGGACAGCAGAATTCAGACTTACTACAAATCGGTGGATCGCTTTGCCCAGAGAGCGATTTGTATTTGGAAATGAGGATATTTTTTTTTGAAATGAGGATGGTTTTACGAGGACATTTTCTTTTGAAATGAAGATGGATTACGAGGACATTTTTAACATCTTCATTTTTCAAAATCGTAAATCGGATCGCGTTTTTAAAGAGGGAGACTTCATTCTGCGTATGCGGATGAACTGAAAAGTCAGGAGGAGAAACCATTTTGTCGCGCTTATCGCCAGTCATTGCTACGACGTGATTAATTTTGAGGGCGATAAATAACTTAATTTAGTGAGAATTCATTTTTAAAAAAACATTAAGAACACAAGAGATTTAATTATTTATTCGCGGTGATTTTTTTCTTACGAGGCGATTCCACTTCGAGCTAAAAAAAAATTTTGAAGACACAATTTTTTTTCGCTAAGACAATCTAGGGTCTGTAGAACGCGAATTATTCTTGTAAATCCTGTACACCGTACGCGAAACGGTTTATTGGCGAAACGCGCGTGCAGGAAAACCTGCACACAGCCCGGCGTTTTACAGATTTTTTCCCACAGCATTACCTAAAATGGAAATGTCCGAAATGCGAGCTTCATGCACCGACGCGCTACTTCATGCGCTACTTCATGTTTAGATGAACAGCGCTGTAAATATTCTCTTTTTCTCTCTTTCTTCTGGAGCAAGTTGTGTTTTTGCACATCTTACACATTCAAAAATTGGCACTGACGATGTCTTTCACTCAGCGTTATTAATCTATCGAGGCGATTGTTTATGGCACCGTGAACGAGAGTCCAAGAATAGCACAGCTGCAAATGTCCCGCCGCCTGGATCATTATTTGGGGCGGCGAATGCGTCGCTAAGACGTTTTCCTCAGTACCGAGCAGAGGTATCTGGAGCCGCTGGACGTTGAAGCGACGGCGGGTGGCTTTTCATCTTTTTTGAAAAAATCCGTGACCCTCCGTTTCGCGAAGACGTCGCCATCAAGAACGAGGAGCGCCTACAACAACGTTGGCAATGAAAACCAGGAATTGGAGCAT